>JAPYYV010010411.1:0-11338 GCA_030522625.1 Copidosoma aretas
TATCTTATCCACTCCCAAGTGGATAAGATACTTGCCTTTCGTTCTGGCAGTCCCGGTTCGTGCCCCACGTCCGGCAGCTTTTTTTTTATTTATTTTTTATTTTTTAATATTATTTTTATGATATTGGGTATAGATAAAATAATTAAGAACAATTATTTTTGTTAGTATTTGCACTAAATGTGGGATTGTTTCAGAAACGTTTTGGAAACGTTTCAGAGACGTTTCGCATCAGCTCTAGAGCGGACATTTCAAGGTTTCTGAAACGTTTCAGAAACGTTTCTGAGACTTGAGTCGAAACGTTTCTAAGTTTCCAATGAAACGTTTCAGAAACGTTTCAGAAACGTACGATGCTATGTGGGATTTGACTCTCACAAAGTAAGAAACGATACAAAATTAGCAGTGTTGCATGTACAAAGAGTAAAAAAAGTGCAATCAATCAGTGATCTTTATTTAATTTGATTCAGTGCCATTTGGATAATGAGCATTAATTAGCCGCCTCATTAAGTTGAATTTGAAGTAGTTATTACTATTTTATTATAATTAAATAAATAATAATAATAATAAATACGTTAAATAAATGGAAAGCTAATACTTGAAAATTTAACCTTTCTTTTTCACTAGCTGAATTCTGCTTATGTAGTATGTCATCCCAGTTGTACTTGAGCTACGAAGGAGTCAAAATAATTCAAATATTTCTTAGCATTAATTTATTATATAAATTCAGATAGAGTGTATACAAAAAATTTATTGAAAGTGGAAAAAATAATCACATGTTCACCTGAGAAAAAATACCTTTCAAAATTTTAGCTTGTGGAAAATTGATATCATAAACATCATATTTGATTATAATCGGCTCGACAAGCAAATTTTCAGAATTACTCTTTTTACTCTATAGAAGACAGAAATTATCATAGGTCTTAAAAAGCTGTATTCCTTCACTCAGCTGCATCTAAAGGTTTTACTTGCTCTTGCTCAAGAGATCTGATGTTATGGATGCATTCTACATAAATCCACACAACATATCGACGCTAAGAAATATTTTAAATTGTTTTCACTCCTTTGTAGCCTTTGTACAACTGACATGACACTTACTATACAAGCAGAGTTCAGCTGGTAAAAATGAAAAAACGGGTTATGTTTTCAACTACCAGCATTTTATTTATTCAGCGTACATGTCTTTATTTATTTATAATATAATAGTAATAACTGCTTCCAATTCAACTTGGTTAGGCTGTCTATTAATGATTTTTATCCGAATGACACTGTATCAAATTATTAATTGCCACTGATTGATTCTACCTGTTTTTCTCTTTGTACATGCAATATTTCTTATTTTATACCCTTTGTTACCTTTTAAGGGTCAAATACTGTTTAGCAAGTGAATTGGGGCCAAACCTCTCCTTATTATAACATCCATAACGACAAAAATATTATTTATTAATATTAATACGTATGTAAACAGTGTTGACATACACGCTTTGTCCAGCCAGCGTTGCAGAAATGCGCCGCCTGTGGCACTGTCTGTCTTCATTCTGACAGCGAATAGCTCAATGTGAAAAGCGACGCATCGTATACATCTGTGGTGGCAAGGTGAGGACCGCCGCGCCGCAGCCATGGGGAACCGGCACATCAAGGATCATGCGTAATTTGCAGAGCCACCGAGGGACCGATTTCGTTGCATACTTCCCCTCACGTGCGAATGCACTTGCTTCTATAAGAAGTGTTCGACTTCAATAACACTAAAGAAGGAGTAGTATAAATGCATATATACTGAGTTAAATAAACATACGTAAGCCTCTAATAATCGTCTAAAGCAAGAATCTCAATCCATCGAAAGGTTAGTGTGGGTGGAGCGGAGCTTGCAAGGAGGCATAGCCATTAATATAATAAAGCTATATTGTGTAAGGCTGTCAACTTTCTCTTCAACGCTTACCCTTGCTCTTCGACGCTCATAAAAGTCTCTCTAGGTTCTCCCTCCTAGTTCCCATATAAAATAAAAAAATCTCTGTCTAATTTTTACGATTCTATTTTGTGTTATTTTAGTTCCTTTTTCTCGCACTCTGCTCTCCTTTCTTACCCTTCCCCTCGCTCATCCACGCTTTTTCTAGCTCCACCTCCTTTCCACATGATCACCCTACTTTGACCACGCTTTCTTTTTCTTTACTTTGCTCTTCCCTCCTCACCCACGAAACACGCAACAAATTTATTTTCTTTCTCTTTGCTCTCCCACATGATCTGCTACACATTCTCTCGCTTATTCCTTGTAAGAGTGTATTATCTTTTCCTATTATATAGTTGTATTGTGCAAAGCTGTCAGCTTTCTTCGCCTAGCTCCTTTTCGCCTACCCAGCTGCTCCTTCTTAATTCTCCGTAAAATTAGGCAATACATGTTCAATTTCTACTTTATTTGAATCTAAGATCCTTCCCTCTCACCTTCTTTATTCCTTGCATCCCTTCCCGCTGTTACGATTCCTTTTTATCTCAGAATAAACACCCGTGAAATGTATATCCGTCCCCCGCTCTCATCCCTATATTTTCTCCACATTCTCCACCTTGTGTGTTGCAAACAATTGTATTAAGTACGATGAATTATTACCACATGGCGTTACCTTACCACATCAAAGTATTATATCCCTCTTGATTCTTGTAATGATTTTCATATGATGTTATATTTTTTATGTACGTGCATCGATATTACAGTAAAAAAAATAGTTTATAAGAATTTTTCCTATGAATTCATCAGATCACCACATTAACCAAGAGCTATTGCGATTGTGCATTTGGTTTATGTGTGGATGGAACCTTCTGCGTACGGTTATTACATCGATCGATCAATAGAACAATTATTAACTTGATTTTTTGTGAATGATTTTTTTGAAGTAAAAGTTTTTATTTATAAATTCACTAATAGTACGTATAGAAACCACAAAATAAACTGAATATATGTGGAGTTATATGAAATTTACATTTATTAAATACTTCAAAAATTTTTCAAACATGGTTTTATTGATTGAAAAGTAGATAAAATTAAAAAAAAAACAAATCTATCACGATGGACTGAATTTTAAAGAATGCTTACCAACTGTCGCACAGCGCGGGATTTTAAAATGTATTATAACTGTTGCACAGCAAATGCGATTTAGAAAAAATCTGTTCTTACCATCGCAAATCATAACGTCACTAATATCGGACTGAATCTCGACAATGTCAACAGTATAAGCACTCGTTGCACTTGATCAGAATTTTTTGCTGGCGGCGAGTGTCTATATTGTGTATATTTTTCACAAGAAGTTTTCTCGTGTAGACGTGGCTCTGCAAGACGAAGACAGATCCTCTATTTGCGGCACTTTCCGATGACACTGACACCTCAGGCTAGCGCAGCACTTGACTGCTCTATTCTTATATCTATGTATCAAATGCGTATATACTCCTAGTCGACTTGAAATCAGACAGATTTTTAAAAGTGGCACAAGCATAGCCGCAAAAGTCAGCTCTGCTACCTTGCTTCTATTGATGCCAATGTCAGACTTTTCCAAATTGCATAATTTGTTTTTTTTAACGGCAAAGTTGGCAAAGTAACAGTATTTATTGAATAATTCTTTAAACTACCTAAAATTTTCAAAAATTATCAGTTTCCCACTCATCTTAAATTTTAAAACACTTAATTTTTTTTTTTCTCTTCGTAATAATAATTTTGAAAATTAGTTAACTGCAGAACTAATATTTACAGTCAGTTATAGAAGCTAATATAATGATCGAAAACTTAATGATTTTATTGTTTCTTCAGTAATCATAGTTTTACAACTATTTTTAACTACTGGATGAATAAAAAAAATCACCACCTAAAACTATTTATTATCAAATACTAATGCCGGGTAGCATAAATCACGCAACATTCTATCCATGATTTCTAAAACTTTACAGAAATCATTGAAGCTTCGCCCTACATAATCAAATCCACTCCTCGTATCTTTTTTTATCTGAATCAAACTCTGAAAATTTACTTTTTGTATTTTGTAAATCTAATGGCAATCGAAATATACTCAAATGAACACTGCTGTTCTGTGACTAGTCATTTCTATTGGAAATAATACAGATACTCTACCTGTCCATACCATAGATATTATTTCTTTTTGTTTAGAAATAAAATATTAAATCATCGCTGAATACAAAAATGTTTTATCTCAACCTCCTGGACAATTAATAAAAAAAATCTTTGCTTTTCCCTCTACATATGGATTCAAAAAATAATTTCTGATCCTTATTTAATTGTATGTATACATTAAGGCAAGAGAGTAAGGTAAATAGTACGGCAACATTGCAGAACCTTTACTGCTGCCTCCAATAGGAGAAAATCTTACAAAGAATGTATTGTAACTTGGCAGTTTCTGCGATGCTTGCTTACTCAAGCTGCAGGTTTCTGTGCTACAAGCATATATTGCGTAATACTACGATTATTTATCAATATTTAGTAATTGCTTATTATAAGTGATTTAATTCAACACCAGTGACACAACAAACGTCATTAAAGATCGCTCGGTCAGCATTAATTTATAATATGTATCTTGTAAGAAATCTTGTCTAAAAAATATTTTCTTTGTTTATAGTCTCGAATAAAAATTATACAGCAAAATGTACCATAAATCTAAAATATCAGCGGAATAAAGAGAACCTTTCAGGATGTATACACTCATCACATGTTGTACGTAGTCAAACCTATCTCTCATCACGACCTACAACTTCCGTAAGCGAGCATTGCAGAAGCTTTGAAGCTCTAATGCTATTTCAGGTGGGTTTTTTTTTTGCTTATCACAGCATCGCATTTTCAGTGAGAGAGTCTTGCAGAAACTGCAAGTTTGCAGGATATTTTCTATAAGATTCGCTCCTGTTGGGGCCAGCAGTATAGATTCCGCAATGCTGCCATACTGATGCAGCATTTTTTCTCAGAGTAAATTATCTGATAAAAACGATACAGGAATAATTTAGGTAATTTATTTAATCAAGTATGAGTTGAAACATTACGTGAAAGATTTTTCGGGTACATTTATAAATTAAAAATCTGAAAGTCCAGATTTAGACACGATAATCGCACCATACTCTGCAGTCATTGGTTTCTCATATGTTTTATTTTCTTGAACTTCCCAAGGTAAGAAAACAATGTTGTATTCTTAAAGATGTTCAGAAAGAAAAATTAATAACTTCCACACTGAGATAGAAATTATTTTGAATTTTATAATTAAAACAGTCAAAAATTATTACACACCTAGCTATGTATAAATTTAATGTTGCAAAATTTTGTCATCATAGACCATGGCAAAAATAGAACTTCTATTCATCAAAATATTCCGTTTAATTTCTAAAATTGGGTAGAAACAAAAAGTCGAAATATGAAAATGAAGGTCCCTTATTAAAAGTTATTATGTATATGTAGGGCATGTGGAGCCCGGAAAAGGGCGAAGCTCTACTGTTCTATACAAATATAATGGAGTATTTAAAATAGAGAAGTAGTTGGGGAACGTATCCATACTACGTGACACATGTTTTGCAATTAATGTTCATTTAGAAAGTTTGTGTACTCCGTAGTAGTGTGGCTAAATAGCACTGAGAAATCGCGCATTGTCCTGCGTAGGTGGCTTCTAATTGGCTGAGCACTTGAACGCCGTCCAAAAGTCCATGTACACCTTGACCCAGTAAGTACGCTAAACCCAAAAATGTTAAACCCAAATACTTAGCCCTATGTAACTTAGTGAGTAAAATTTCTTTTGTAATGAAACTACATTTAATACTGATCTTAAGCAATCTGTCTTAAGTGACCTAGCGCGTAGCTCGCCCGCACTTAAGTTCATTAAATAAATGTACTTAATTACAAGTAACCCAGCGTGCTGCTTGCCTACACTCGAGTTTTTTTTAGTAAGTAACCCAGAGTGTAACCCAAATGCGCTAACAGCGATTCCTCTGCAGACTTAAAAACTGAGAGAGAGGGTGTGGTTATCGGTCGCAATGACAAAAATAATATAGAATTAGATAATGTAGTCCGTGCTGAGGCTCTGGTCGAAAACCTGATTTCGCTTTTACGTTTTGACACTTGAATATTAGTATTTATCTGGACAAAAAATATATATAATCAGTGGTCAAATAAGACTCTAATCTCCGGAATTTACATACGTCCTTATTTAGTTGTAGAGTTTGTACAGGATGGTGAATACCCGGAGATTAAGAAAAATAATAAAAGACAACAAGACTGTTTCATGATTGATTGTATGAGCAAAAAGCCAAAGTATATACCCAGACATGCTGCAGCATAGATGGAGAATGAACTCACGTCAGAAAATCATGATTCTGAGAATGATAGCAAAATCACCGTAAAATCGAATGACGATCTTATGAAAGATAGTTTAAACTCCGAATCTACTTTAATATTTAAAAATTTGATAGATGATCGAAAGATAAGTTAAAGTAGTGTCTTGGATATTGAGGAAATATCCCGAATGAAGAGTCGTTTTTCTAAAAGGTATGAAAAATTTACTTGAAACAACCAAGTGATATTGTGGCCTGTCAAGTTCGGGCATGCTTCTGTATAATATGTTAAGGAGGCTCGATCGGTTAAGAAAATTCCATCGATGGGCCTTAAATAATTCAAGGAGATTCCTTGAATTATAATAAGCAACTTTTGTATTGAACAGAATTAAGGTCACCAGACTCATCTTTGAGAAATAAATTATATTTGCAAATTGTATGTAACACGTGTTCTTATGAGAAAAAATAGAAAATACATTTGTACCTTCTCAAAATCCATTGACGGAGGTTAAAAATGTGTAAGTTCACGTAAAATTTTACGAGGATTCTTTAAGAATTATAAAAATATGGGGTGTCCGGAGTATTTTCTGAAAAAAACCAGAATTTTCTTCAAATGACAAAAAAAATTTTTCAAAACACCTTATTATTTACATTTGTAAGTTGAAATTACATTTGAATCAAGTAGAAGAAGTGACAATGTATCATAAAATTAGTAACAATGTATTGAAACATATTTAAAATAGTATTCAGACATGTTAATAATCATGCACCCACATGGGGCCCCCGATAGGTACAGTGTAAGCCGATCGAGCCTCTTTAAAGTTCTACAGAAAAAGTTCCCTGATATCAATGATCTGCAGGGCGCTGTATTTGATGAATTCCTAGCAACATGTGATGTTTGTAGAGTTGCTAAGATAACACAATTGCCTTTCAAATAAACTATAAATAGAGCTTCTTGGCCACTTAGAATTATTCATACCGATACCATGGACCCCATGAGCCCTCTTACTTATTCTAAAGGATACAAATTTATCATTGCATTTATCGATGACTAGTCCAGATTGATGATGGCATTTCCATTGAAAACAAAGGATAAAGCTGGGTGCTGTCTAATAAATTTGTCACGAGTGCCAGAAATTTACTGGAAAAAGACGCTACGGTGTGCTATCTGCGTATGAATCAAGGTATTGAGTTTACCGGTGGACCAAAGATTGAGATTCTCCGCAGTTTCGGTGGCGTACTGTAGTTAGCCTTTCCAAATACTCCTCTACGTAATGGATTGTCTGAGAGAGCTAATAGAATAATCCAAAATAAAGTAAGGTCATACATGTATGATTCTCAACTGAGAGAAAATATGTGGGATCTGGCATTGGGTGCAGCAATATTTGCGTATAATCGCACTCCTCATAAGTCAAACGAGATGGAAATTCCAATAGCAAAGTTTGCCCTGAATAGAAAGATTGATGTGTCACAGATTAAACAGTTTGGCTGTGTAGCATATATGAAAATACATAGAAAAAATAGACCTTAGTTTTAACCAGAAGAGAGACGTGTCATATTAGTTGAATCCTCTCCCACCAGACACTTTTAGCTCAAGCCTGAAGATATACATTTTATAAAAGAAGAATTTAAGATTTAATAAGATATTGGTATCAAGAGATATGTACAGAAAAGATTGTACAAAGAATTGGGATACCACAAAGATTGACATTAAACAAGACGAATTGTTCACAAAATTTTATACGAATAAATCGATTAGACATTTAGAAATGGAGGATAGAAGATAGAAAAAAAAGGAAGGGGGAGTTCTAGAAAGAATAAAAAGATTGAACCAACATTAAAACCAACATCAGAGTCAATTCTCACAAATGATTCTAGTTTTTCAGATATACCGAATGCTTGTGAACTAAGGAACTTGGTTGAAGTCAGCGAGAAGAACTATTGTCTAATAAATAAGATGGAGTGCGAGTTGATGTACATTATAATGGCCAAGATAAATTAAGATCCAACTTTACATCGGGACGCATGAGAAACTCCTGAACGAAATGATTAGTTAAAGGCTGCCAGCAAAGAACTGCAGTCACACGAAAGAAATCACTTCTGGAAAAATAGTTGACAGACCATCTACAAGTAAAAAAGGAGTGAAACGGAACATAATCAATTCCAGATAGGTATTAAAGAAAAAGATAGAACCAGATGAAAATGTTAGACATAAAGCAAGAATGGTTATACGCGGTTAGCTCTTGTGAGATCTGTGAGTGTGATCATCAATAAATACGACTTGGAGACTTGTCAACTGAATGTGAAGACTGTCTTCTTGAATGGCACTATCAAATAAAATATATATATGAAAATCCCCGGATGGTTGAAGTTTGCTAGTAATTTAAAAGGATCTTAGTTTGGAGGTTTGAAATATCTTGATACGGACTTAAAATTATTTCAAAAGATAGAGTAAACGATTTTCTGAGGCTGCTTTTGAACTGGGTTTGCGAGCTCACCAGATCGAGCCTTGTCTCTTTGTCTAGGGTGATAAGAGAAAATTCCTCATTCTTCTGTTTTGTATGTGGATAGTATGGTAATAGCCAGTAACGGTAGAAACAAACTAGAAGAAGTAAATATTGGACTGCAGAAATAATCTGAAATGTCTGATCTAGGTAAAGTAAATAATTTATTTGGGATTAAAATTAGTAGAGATAGAAAATATAGAGTAATTTCTCTTGATCAGACTGACTACATAAATAGAATGTTAATCATGTTTGGATTCGGTGATTCAAAACCACAAATAGCACCTACAGTAGCGAGTAAAGTGCTTATCTATCAATGGAAAGATAAAGGAGAAATGGTTGATGAGGTTGCATTGAAATACACCAAATCAAGAACTAATGTTCCATATGGAGACCGTTGAAAGTTTACTCTATCTGGCATACACAGTGAGACCTGACATCTCTCATGCCGTCAATGCGTTTAGTCGACATCAAGTAGAGGATACATGAAAGATGATAATACGAGTCTTTCATTATCTTCAACATACAAAAAATTGTGGAATGAAATACGAAGGCAATGATAGTGAAAAGAAAGCCTTTTCGGATGTAAGTATGGCTGATTGTAAGGGATCACTCACAACAAGTAGTTTCATGATTCGATTGTTTAGAGATTCAGTAATGTAGAAAACTTACATATAAAATTATGTGGCTTTATCTACTTGCCAGGCTGAGTATGTTGCAATGAGCGAAGCTTGTCAGGAGCTTGACGCTTTGAATCACTCTGTGAGTTCAATCCTCCATAAAACTCTGCTGCCGGCGATAGTTTGGTGTGGCAACAGAGCCGCTGGAACCTGTGCCAAGACTGTAGGAGGCTCCAAACTCGGGCATATGACAGAGACAATAGAACATTATGAAAAATGTGTGAAAGTAAAAAAATAGATATAAGATGGATGCCTTCAGAACAACAGCTGGCTGATATCTTTACGAACTCTCTGTCATTCGATTTGCATGAAACAATGAAAGATAATAAATGAACATCTATTGTTTCCTTAATTAAATCTGCATGATTAAAAACGCTAGATAGGGTGTACTTATAAATATTATATCTTATGTTTTTGTGTTTCAGGAGAAAGGGATTGAAGTATGGAGTGAGTCAATCGGGCCAATCAGGCGTTCAAGATTCAAGATAGTATTATTGAAAGATATTTGTGTTTTATATATATTTTTGAAACAAAGTAATTTTTGATTGGAAGGGAGTACTATATTATAGGGGCCTTCATATATGTACACTTTGTATGCATGCGTATTACATGAGTAGGTTGCGCACTGCGTATGCGCGTAAGACACAAGCTCTCACGCCACTTCTAGTATACTCTTAGTAACGCGCGGGCGTGCTCTGCAGTAACACTTGTTGTATACACCTTGACAGTAAGATTGATTAAACACAACTTTTGATAATAAACATTGTTGAATTGTGAAGTCCGACTCTTTTTTATTTGAAAGCCCTGTCCCGCACAGTGTCAAATATGTAGCGGCTAATAAGTTTGAAAAAATCTATGATATAGATTATATACGTTACAGTATCATTCATCGAAATCATAAAGATTTCATGTTATTTGAGGAAAGGATATGTTTTTTGAGAATCCTCAAATTCTGGTATCGAACCCCCGAAGAAATGAGTTCCTCTTAATTGTTTTCACTTTAATATTGCAAGAGGTAATTTATGTTTTAAATTATATTTATGTACAAATTTTTATTACACCAATATTACAGTCAAGTTGTAAAATTGAATTAATAATACATCAATATGGCGTACGTTACTATGGCGAATGTAATTTTCAACCAAATGATCATATCGTTCTATATTGGTAAACTAATAATTTTTTTTAGTAAACGCGTGTAAAAATGATATCCCAAATTTTAAGAAATAGAATCCCAACGAACGCAATTAAAGAATAACAATTACAAAGCTAATCAATAACAAAGATGAAAAAAATTTCCATGTAATGTTGGTCAAGAACAAAAATTTCTTAGCACCTAATTACAAACATTTTTAATAGTACAATATCCAAAAATATTAAAAAAAAAAAAAATAATAAACATCACTATTTTGTATGGGACATTGATAAAAGTTTACAGCTGTCCTAAATACTTCTTTACAAAGATCTAACTATCCCACAGTGGGGCCAAATCCAAAAAACCCGGACAAAAGTCCAAAAAGACAAATAACCTAGTTCAATCGTCTGGAGAATAATGGCTAGGAGGTTTTTGGGGTCGCTGACTACGAATCCAAACTCAGAATTCCAAAATTAAAGATGGCGGATACAATATGGCAGACATGATTCTCAAATTGCTTATGTATTTTTCCCAAAATTGATATAAAAAGGTTTTTGGGGTCGCTAATTACGAATCCAAACTCAGAATTCCAAAATTCAATATGGCGGATACAATATAGCGGACATTATTCTAAAAATGCCTACATAATTTGCCCAAAATTGATTTGATAAGTGATTGCGGCTAGCATCATCGATTATTATTGTTTATTTGAAACTTAGGTA
>JAPYYV010010412.1:0-11338 GCA_030522625.1 Copidosoma aretas
GTGTAAGAACAGAATGAGTATGGGCCGACCGACCTACAGGGTTGCCATCATAGACATAGAAAGAGTAGACTGCTTATTACTAGCGAGAGCAGTAAAGCTCGCGTAGAAGGCGAGGGCAGTCAGTCTATCTCTCTTGCTTACATTTAGACTAGAAGTTGTGCGAGAGAGATAGACTGACTGCCCTCGCCTTCTACGCGAGCTTCACTGCTCTTGCTGGTAATGAGCTGTCTACTCTTTATGTGTCTATGGTTGTCATCAAATGCTGATTATCAAAATCTGAAATTTTCAGAACTTTTTAAACCCTTGCAAAGTTTGGAATAAATTAATTTTATTCCTAACTTTCTGAGGTTTTTAAATATTTAAAAACTCTGGATTAGGATAAGCAGGTTTGCATGTCTACGTAAACGTTGGCATCATAACCTGCTTATCCTAATGCAAAGTTTTTAAAATATTCTGAAAACATTGGATTTTGACAATCTAGATTTTATTACAACCCTGCTGACCGACTAATTAAAAAATACGTACCTAATGTATTGTTGGCTGATGCTCATGACTCGTCCTATAAAACACTGACAAATCGATAACGTATAGAAGGGTAAATGTTATCACTTGTCCAGTGCCAGCATATTATATAGTTATCACAAGGAAAATTTTTTGGCGCTAGTGCTGCCTCGTCTAGAGTAGCAGACGAAAAAAATACGAGTATCTAGTGACTCCTTGAATCGGGGCTTCTCTTGTCCTGATTCGTAATAGTAGCTTGCTTGTGCAGTAAACGATTATTGTCGTACAGAGAGTGCAACCTCTTTCATTTGCAACAGCGCACTAGAAGTGCAGGATGTAAGGGACTCTTGCGTCTGCATATCGTCTGCACTGCATATATGTACATATGTGCACACTTAAATATCTGCATTTTTTTGTGTTCATCATCGCCTTAAGGCCATAGAGATATTAGAATAGAGCCCGCCAGAGGCCAAGTATTGCGATATGCGGGATAAGAGAGATCGCTGCCAGCGAGTCTCCCTGTGTTCTTGTCTAGTAGCCAATCCCAGAGAGAGAGACCATTTGCGCATGCTTTGGTAAGAAGACTTGTAAAGCTGGCGGGGGACTCCCTGGCAGCTTTCTCTCTCACTCCGCGTATCGTGCCAACTTACAGTAAACCAGACCTGTGGGCAGTGATCGTATTCTCACATTGTCAGTAGAATTTAACACTGAAGTCTATAGTCTGTGCTAGTAGAATTCCACTGAAAATACGATCACTGCCTCTGGCGTGCTCTATTATAATATTTCTATGCCTAAGGCTTAGACATGGCGTATTAACAACCATTAGTGTATTATGCGATACGGTATGTTCGGTAGTTTACTTAATCGCTATTTTTCAATCGGTAGAAGTGTCAGTGGGTCAGGAGAGATTTAATTTCCACCCAAAAAAAACTTTTCTTTAGTTGAAATTTTTTTACCCAAGGTAGGAACTTGAACCATAGCCATAAAGATCTGTAGGCAGACGTGCTACCAACAGAGCCATCACGCGGCTCAATATCTTTATGTGTTGTTCAGCTAATAAGTGTACTACAGTTATGTTGACATAAATAGAATCAATTAACATTCTGGCTGTTTTTTAGTTGGAAATATCGAACGAAGTGATGATGAAATTATTGATGTTTCGACCGTAAATAACGAGATTTACTTGTACTTGAAAATTTTTGAGTAGGATATTTTTGATGATCATGTGCATGCTTATGTGATCAAAAATACAATGCGCACACATTTTTTTAAATTAAAAGACTATTAATAGCCCCTCTATTATCTACAATAAAAAATATTGTACATTACCTATCTGCTAAGCATAGATTGTAATAATTTTTTGCATTTTATGTCAAAAATCTTAATATTATAATAAACATACTATTTTTAAAAAATATGACAATAAGTATGATTGCAAACCGTAATTTAACATGTGTAACTGTTAAAAAAAAAAATATACTCGTAATTTTTCTTATGCATTAACCTACAGCAAAATTTCAGATACGTTTTAGTAGAAAATGTGCCCATATTACATGCGACGGTAATGCACGTCTCCAGTGCGCGAGTAGAATCTCTACCGTATTATCGGGGTATCTAGTACCCCGACTAATCGAGCAGGAGCCATCCTAGATACTCGGTACTTCTAATATACCAAAAAAGGCGCTGTAGGCTTACTGGGAACGTAGGGGCATCTGCTAACCTCTCAACAGAGCTAATATAGCGCCAAAATTTTCTCCGTGCAGTTGTCGAGAAGTTATCAATGGTCGAAACGTCATCGTGCTGATGGACGTAATTAATTTTTTCCTCATCCATACGGTGTCTTTCAGATATCAGTAAAAAGTGTTTTGTCGGATCAGCCTCTGATCTCGATTATTCGATATCTGGCAAATATCTGCAATTTAAGCGATTAGACCGTCACATTGTAGTCATATAATGTTTCATGGCGTCTAGAATTTGGTCGTGACGGTGTAATCGCTCAACCTTCACACTTTGTTTGCAAAATATCAAGTGATCGTGATTCCACAAAACATTTTTTTCACTGATATCATATTAACTAAAAATTGATGACAAATTTTCCATCTCTATGATTTTAGTGCTAAAAATGTTTTGTGGGATCAGACCAGCCATGTAAAACCACCAAGGCCGCTGCTACATAACAGCGACAACAGCGTTCGTTCGCATTTGCGTGGCGTGGCGGTGGCGTGTCCAACTATAGTGCAAGCAACTAAACTCATCCAATCATAGGGTACGTTTTTTTAATCGGTCGGTTGGTCAGTCGGCCCATTTTCATTATATTCCTACAATTAATATATCTACATATGGCTTGTGTATACAGATATACTTGTAAATGAATAATATGGAAATGGCCCGACCGACCGACCGATTTAAAAAACGTACCCATAACTCAGATCGTTTTGTAAACGTGTCATGATTAAATGAGTTTAGTTGCTTGCACTATAGTTGGGTAAGCAACCGCACCGCCACTCTACGAAAACGCGGACAAACGCTGTTATGTATAATAGCAGCGGCCTTAGCACTCAGAGAAACGAAGTCACAGCTGAGAGACGGGACAAGCAGTACGAGTAAACGCGCGTGCCTTAGTCACTGCGAGGTTTCGTAGCGTCAGCTTGCTTGTTGGTGTTGCTACTGCCATACTCTGTGACGCTTGTCCCGCGAATCAAACCGTACAGTCACTGTATCGGCGGAAGTCTGCTCTCTCAGAGGTGCCGACACTTTTATACGGCGTGACAAATTGTATTCGTGCAGTCGTGCATCCAGATGCTTTGGGTACATGTGTGTATATATATATATTATATATTAGTGGGGCTTCGACCCCCTACGCACTTCGCGCGCCGACCCCCAGAAATATGACTGTTTGAGTTAAGTACTATGTTTTGTGCCAGTTTAAAAAAATAAAAAACACCATCACACGCACACTAATCGGTTATTGTTATAGTAACTATGTTACATTAAAAATGTGTTGAATAATAGATATAATAAACCTTTGATAGCAGTGTGTTGTTTTAACTATATTTCATTCGTCTCGTTTGAAGACATACCAATTGCGTTTCCCTTTTCTTCCTCGTTAGATGTCACAGTGTTTAGAGAGTACTAAATTTCTCCGCGAGAGACCTTTGTGGCCTGTACTTGGACGCTCTCCTATTATACCTCATTCCTTTTTTCGTGCTGTAAAGTTAACACGTGTGTTGTAGTACACAGGTAATCATTTTTTAATAATAATTGCGTAAGATAGGGAGTGAATCTAGGAACATGCATCGTCAACCCAAAAGACAGCGCCTCAGGGAGACCCAGGAGGAAGGCGACACATCAGACTTGGACGAATCAGATAATGGATCCCCACCTAGAGATCCGCAAAAGAGCCCGAGTGATGACGAGCGCGAGGACGAACTGTCGTTCCCGTAGTACCTCTTCAGAGGATGAAGTTATCCCAAAAGGGCAGACACGTATAAAACTATGGTTATGTTTATTAGGAAGCCAAAGCACAGGGGTGCATCAGCATCCATAACCGCAGCACCTGTATGGATCATAATTGTACTTACAGACTGCGAATCAGAAGGAAAACCTAACAGGTTTCAGCGCATACTCGCTGTCCATCACGAGATGCTGCTTTTACATGCATAGGAAACTAACCTTTTAGCATGATCACGATCGCTGGCCCTCCATGACGTGAGAAAGGACTGTATCAGTCTAAAATGATTCGTAAATAAAAACCTAGAAGTTATGCAGGCTCAGGTACCAATTATGCCATGCATGACTGCAATAACTGCAATAAGCATGCAGGAACTGACTCAGAGGTTTGAGCTTATATAGCTAATGTATACATACAGGTATAATAAATGCTGCTCCTCATACAGCACATTTACTCATACTCCACCTCACTTTTCAGATGTGGAAAAGGGGTCACAGGAGAAAGAGAAAGAACTAAAAGCAGAGCTGCCGCTGGATAATAACCTTGCAGAGGTCCTGGGCATTGACCCCACTGTTGCGAAAAACAGGGAAACTAACCTGCACTTATCAGTATATAACCGTTGGAAACACTGGTACGATGTGGGACTAAAAAGAGCAGACGGGGCTGAACTAGTGGAAAATTACGGCACGCTTACGGATATGCAGGTACCTCCAGTAAATCCGGAGTTTTTAGCTGCTGCATCTAAGGAGGCAAAAAATAGAGACGCTTATATGAAGCACAGACAGCAACTAGCTAGCACAACACTCTTGGCTATTCCACTGGCCACAGACAAAATCATAAATGAAAAAGAGAATGTTCATCGCAAGGAGATATTCAAGCTGCTGGTAGAGGCCGACACCCTCACAGCGGACCTAATGCACTCACAAAATCGCTCTATAGCTGGTTTCCTCTTAACAAACATCCCAAAGCAGACTAGGTAGGTTTTGAAAGCTCAGAAACCGGGCAAATATTTATTTGGAGAGAATATGGTGGAGAAGGTTAAGGAGTCAAAAATCTACAACAATCTCTTTAACATACCAGTAAAAAACAATGTTGGAGCAAAACATCCAAACCAGTCTTTAAACTACTCGGGCCAGCGCAGGAATCACAGACAACCTACACAACAGTCAGGCTTCAGCCTGGGGCCCGATCGCGCACTTCGATATGTGCGATTGCATTCGAGTTTGACCGTCCTATAACAGATTTTGTGTATGATGGAAATCCAAAAAGTATCTTTCATGTTTCATTTTAAGTTTTCCAGGATACATATGACGGTCAAACTCGAATCCGATCGCGCATATCGAAGTGCTCGATCGGGCTCCTGGACCGCTTTCTTTCAGCCAGCACATACAGGGGAGGGATACGAACCAGGGTAGGCAAACGAAACCAGCTGCCGCAACCCCAACGTCAATTCCACAATCATCCTCTTCAACAGCGGGGACAGTACGGACAGAACTAAAGGTACGTAAGGTCGCAGGAAGATTAGTCCAGTGTGTAGAAAAGTGGGAAGAGGTTGCCCAGAATAATTTCATATTAAATTGTGTTAGAGGCTATAGGATTAATTTTAGTCACATAGTAGCACAAGCTTGAGTCCCAATCAAGACCTTTAACTCCGAAACCGAGATAAGAAATACAAGAAAGGCTATTGCAGTTCTGATACAGAAGAGAGCTGTAGTGCCGTGTAAACCCAAGCGAAATCAATTTATTTCCAATTATTTTTTAACTCCAAAAACGGATGGATCTTATATGTTCATCCTAGATTTAAAAAATCTCAATGAGTTCATCAACACAGAACACTTCAAAATTGTAGATCTTAGGGCAGCTGAAAAATTAAGCTTTCCTGGGTCGTTCATGGCTACAATCGATTTATAAGATGCTTATTTTCTAGTGCCAATACATACAGAGAGTCGAAAATATCTTCGTTTCATTTTTGATTGCACTTCGCTGTCTTTGAGTTCACTTGCTCGCCGTTTGGTTTAAACGTCAGCCCATGCGTATACACCAAGTTGTTGAGAGTCGTTATGAATAGATTGAGGTACAAAGGCTTTAAATCGGTCATTTTCATTGACGATTTCTTGGTCATAGCAGACAGTTTTGATAAGTGTTTGAAAAATATAGATGAGACTACAGGACTACTCCAGGACTTAGGGTTTATTATTAGGAAAAGTAAGAGAGTGTTTTTTCCAAGTACATCTTTTAAATTTCTTTTGAAAAGCGAAATAAGACAGGCATAAGATAAGAGCCTTAGGGCATTGTGTAATAGGGAATCGATCCGGGTCAGACATTTTGCGAAGTTAATTGGAAAATTGATATCAGCCTGTCCAGCAGTAGAGTACGAGCTTATCCACACAAGATCCCTCTAAAGGGCTAAAATTCACGCGTTAAGGGGGAATAGCTGGGATTTCGAAATGGTCGTTCCTAACTCAACATATTCCGATGTGACCTGGTGGCTAAATACCACCAGGTCTTTGGTGCGGATGAGTACTGCTTTTCAGTACTTGCGGCTATAGATGACTGTATAATATCTAAAGCATCCAATGGCACACCCCTTCTCTTAATGGCTTTCCGGATACTAGTCCTGCCATCAAAGTTTGGTACTGCGCTTGTGGATATCTCTTCTGCCTAAAATCAGATAATAATAAATCTTCCTGAGGTTCTAACACTATGTTATCCCTCACTAGTAAATCTAAACAGGGAGGATACCATGGTTGGCAGGTCCCCTTTAGGACAACTATAATGCCTTTAGCCTGTTCTCTTTTGATCTTATTTAAACATTTTAATATCAAGCTAAAGGGCGGAAAGGCATACAATTTTATGTTTGAACAACTACTGGTAAAGCGTCTACCTAAATAGCTTGTCTCCAGGAGAAAATAATATCTTGCGCATTTCGCGTTCCGCCTATTCGCTAGTAAGCCGAACTATGACTTTTCAAAAACGTCGCAGATTTTATCAAATAAAACTAGGTTTAATTGCCATTCAGCGTCGTCGTTCTTTAAACGTGATAGGTGATCGGCCCTACGATTCTCTTTTGATGGTATGTATGACGAAACAAAAAATATCGTCCTGACCGCTGCCCAGTGCCAAGTGGGTAGGCTAGGCCGGTTCTGGCGCAGTTTTACGCTAGCCTCGCAATTGCCCGATTTCCCTACCCGGCGGCCAGGCTTCCTCGTACTATAGCACGAGCTCCTACTCAGGTTCCCCTACTAGTGCCGGATTAGCAACGATCCCTACTGTACCAGCTTCAGCCCTTCTCATTATGCACAAGCGGTATTATCGACCGTGCTGAACCTTGTGCTATTAGACGAGCAAACGCTTACTTCCTACTATTGCCTGAAGCAGCCTTACTTCCGCCTGCTTACTCCGGCAACCTCATTTCGGATCCCCATGCCGTCGTATGGGTGATTGAGCCAGTGCTATAGCGCACGCTCCCTCCGGATCTCCGATCGCGCGAACTAAAGGTAAGTAGCTCA
The DNA here is from genome assembly GCA_030522625.1 of Copidosoma aretas. Lineage (NCBI taxonomy): Eukaryota > Metazoa > Arthropoda > Insecta > Hymenoptera > Encyrtidae > Copidosoma > Copidosoma aretas. The sequence goes on from JAPYYV010010412.1 coordinate 7,462, forward strand.
GTTACATATCGGCCGAGCAGTGGTCTCTGCCCTACCCACGTGCGTGAAGTCTGAGGTCCAAATATTTGTTGATACAGCTGTATAATCATCATTAAATACGCTCGAGACGCGCTCTTTATCGCCAGAAATATGCTGCGCTTGCTCTTTCCAATGTATTACTTTTTTACACTCATCTCAGGCAAGCTTGAACACGTTGTGTAAAACGCTTAGCACAAGTAATACTATGCCTGGTCCGTCTTATCAATACGCGTATTGAATGATGCTGGCTTTGTCGACTCAAGTGCTAAGAGGTGGTGGGTGCGGTTTCTACCTCATCGCGGAGGATGCTGTCGAGGCGGGCAAGAGAGAAAATGAGAGGACGAGTCATCGCGGAGGATGCTGTCGAGGCGGGCAAGAGAGCGAGTGAGTGAGAGAAAGAGAGAGAGAGAGAGAGAGTTGGAATATTAGGACGGGATGTATGCGGATGGGAAATGCACAGCGCAACTCTCATCGACTCGAATTCCCCGTACTGCTCGAGACTCTCCCTGGACGAAATATGAGCCGCTCTCTTATCAGCGTAGGTATTTCTTTTATCTTCGACGCGGTTCTTCTATGCCTGCTTACTCGAACGTATTCATTTCATTCAAAGCGGGAGATATGCTTCCCAGAGGCAAGCATCAGCGCGTTGTGTACAAGACACTGTCTATACGTGCACTAGCTTTCTTATTACGAAAATTATAGACTTAAAGCGGAGCAGGGCTTAATGCTGGCCCACTCTTTTACACAGCACCGTGCATATTGATAAAGACTGTTGAATTCCACGTGTGGCTGCAAATGCCTCAGATACAGCAAGTCCGTCGACGAGTGTAGTCATCTAGTGCATAAACTCTTACCATCGAAGAAACTCTTATGATCTCTAGAATCCTAGCAAAAAGCCAGCACCAAGGAACGTCTCTTAAAAGAATTATAGCAACCAATCAGGGAGCTCAATTACGGCTGCTAGGTAACGATACTAATAGCCAGGGGACCAAGACAGCTACGTGATAAAAATAAAATCATTTAGTTGCTAAAAATCAGTCGACGAGTGGAACCATCAAAATCACCTTCCAGCAAGGAAGCTCTTCAGATCTCTAGAAACGAAACACTAAGCATAAAAATTATTTCTCCTGAAAGGGATCTTTAACAGAGGAGGAAACTCTCGAGAATATATGCAGTTTTAGTAAAATTAATAATCTATATCTTCAAAGAGTGTAAGCACGTGTATGTATGCCTTTTACACATTTTCGCGCTTGTGTGTACGCTTTTACACATTTTTGCGCGCGAATGCACGCTTTTTACGTCATTTTAGCACGTGTATCCATGCCTTTTTACACATTGTTGCGTGCGAATGCTCGATTTTTACGTCTTTTTGCACGCGTATGCATGCCTTTTTACACATTTTCTGCGCGCGAATGCCCGCTTTTTACTACTTTTTGTGTGAGTGTATGTACGCTTTTTAAGCACTTTTGCGCGTGTGTATGGGTGGCAAAACTATATTTATTAATTATTTTTAGCTATTATGGATACGTGCAACCAGCTCAGCGAGTATTACGTTACCACAGCTAATACATTGCAGCAATATGTAGGATGTATTCTTACTGCACGGGAGGATGATATTGAAAAATGGATTGATTTTGCTAAAGAAACTATACAGTCGCTCAACTTTATCATTACTACACAGAAATTTAGTCTTGAAGAGAGCTAAAATACCAGAATACCTTGAGTCAAACGCAGAGTGCATATGATCAATTCAAACATCATAAATGTGGAAATAGCATACAGCAGGCAGTAATTTGAAGTATTATACAGTCAGCGTTCAAGGGTTGCATTAAGACAGCAGTAATCACGAACTTGGCTCAACTAGACATAAAATCCTTTTTTACCATCGCCTGCTCTGTTTTTAATGATGAAATAAAGGAATCTTTACTTAGTCATGATGCCATTAAAGCCAATGCAATACTTACAGCTTTCTTTAACAAGATCAAGTATGATAAAGTACAAGAAACTGTATACTTTAATGTTAAAAATCAGCCCATCTATCAGACAACTGATATAATGGAATGTTTCAACACTAATATACAGCAAATAATTGAGCAAGACCTTGAAGAATTTCAAGAACGAGAGTCAGGATGATCTCTTAAATCAATAGTAAACTTGACTGTGAATATAAACAAGTATAATCCACTACATGAAAGTTCTTATATACCACTACCAAAAGATATGCATGATAAAGAAGCTTGTGTTGATGTGCACAATTATGATCATAAGTTCTCATTGGAGTGTGCTGTCAGCACTATATCCAGCCAGTAAAGATCCTCAACGCGTTCTTAAATATGAGAAGTTTGCAAATGAATTAAATTTCAAGGGCATCAATTTTTCAGTAATACTAACACAGATACCTGCTCTTGAAAAGCAGATTGAGGTTTATATAAATTTATACATCTTGAAGAAACGAGAAAAAAAATATACTGCTTTCCCATACCACATAACATAAAAAAAAAAAGAAAACCACGTGAATCTTCTATTACTGCAAGATTACTATTTGGATGAAGATGTTGAAGACGAAGTAATCATGACTCAGCACAACCGCAATTTCACTACGTCTGTATTAACAAATTATCAAGACTTGTAAGTGAACCACTTTCTAAACGTCATCATGCTCAATATATATGTGACAGGTGCTTACATTCTTCTCGTACATTTAAATAGTTGCAAGCTCATGAAATCAACTGTAGGTGAATAAACGAATGTAAAGTGCTGCTACCAAAGGAAAAAGACAAATATCTCAAGTTTAAGAATTATAAACATCAAGACAGAGTACCACTTATTGTTTATGCTGACTTTGTGTGTCTGCTTAAGACTCTCGGAGACTACTCCGACCCGTAACTGAAGGCTGATGTACTCCTCTTAGCTGATGTTTTTGAGAACTTCAAAGACAGTTGCCTTAAGGCTTATGGACTTGATCCCGCCCATTTTTACACCAATCTAGGCTTTACTTGGGATGCGATATTAAAGCATACTAATATCACGTTGGAGTTGTTGACTGATATAGATATGCTCCTTTTTATTGTGCAAGGTATTCGAGGTGGTATTAATCAATGCAGCAATCTATATGCCAAGGCTAATAATCCATACATGGGTGACGAGTACGACAAAGAAAAGGTGGACAAATGTCTCCTTTACTACGATGTTAACAATCTATATTGATGGGCAATGTGTGAGTCATAGCCTGCAGGAAACTTTCACTGGGTCGAGAACGTTGATTTTAACGTTTCTGCCGATCACTCCGAGGGCTACATTCTCGAGGTTGATCTCGAATATCCGGCCGCGGCGGAGGTCCATGACTAACACAAGGATCTACCACTATGTCCAAAACATCTAGCACCTCCTGGCTCTCGAGTGAAGAAGTGGCTGACGACCTTACATAATAAAGAGCGATACATAATTTATTATAGAAGCCTCAAACAGGCCCTTAAGTATGGTTTGCGTCTAAAACAGGTGCATCGAATGCTTGCATTCGATCAAATTAAGTGGCTAAAGTCATATGTCGACTTAAACGGTGTGAAGAGAAAAAATGCCAAGAACCAGTTTAAAAAACTACTTTTCAAACTCTTCAATAATGCAGTGTATAGCAAGATTACGGAAAATGAGCAAAAACGTATCGATGTTAAGCTTGTAAAAAAGTGGCAAGGGCGGTATAGCTGTAAAGCGTTTATTGATAATAGTATATTACGCCCCAAGGGACTAAAGCAAGCCAGTTCGTGGCTGTTGTAGTGTGCGCCCGAGCGTAGCGAGGGCGCTACAAGCAACAGCCACACGCTGGCTTGCCTCGGTCCCGCGGTGCGTATACATTTTTATA
>JAPYYV010010413.1:0-15071 GCA_030522625.1 Copidosoma aretas
TCTGTCGGCAACAGAGGGGAATCGGACGGGATCGGTTATGTGTGGGAGGGGGGGGGGGGGGGGGGGTTGGGAACAAAATTCCGCTCGAATGGTGTTTTTGTTGTCGTCCCTCTGTCTTGGGTGCATCGTAAACGTTGTGGCGCGCATCGAATAGTTTCCTCGAACGCTGCACCTTTCTCATCGGCAAGGAAAAAACGCGGATCCGTTGTTTCGTTTCGGGATCAAAGTGATCCATCGTCTGGCCGGTCGATACCGATAGCGCTGCAAGCGATTTCAAGTTGCGCGTAATAGAAAATTCTAAAAACACCGCTGATAAAAAGTATCGGGAGGAAAAAAGGCTTTTAATGGCGCTGCACTTGAAAAAGGGAGACCGTAGATAATTACACGGGTGAAAGGTGGGAGGTCGGGGGTGAAAAAAAAACTACACGCACAACCGGCAATCGCACCTCGAAAGCAGTTGAAAAACCTAGTCGGCAAGTCCTTCCAGGCAGGCGCGCAGCTCGCGGGCCCTCATATGCTGACGACAGCATCAACGGGCCAGGGAGGTGGGCACCCTGGCGCCGCGGGTGCTAAGGTCCAAGGCTTCCCGGCCGGCTACATACCGGTCCCGACCTCGGCGACCCCGGGAGCCGGGCAGACCCTGGTGTTCAGCCAGCTGGAGGTCTTGCCTCAGCACCAAGCCTCCATACAACAGCAGCAACAGCAGCAGGGAAACAACAAGAACGACCAGGTGCAGAAGGTGACTGGGTTCTTTCTTTTTTTTTTTTTTTTCGTTTCGATTTTTTTTTTTGCCGCTCAGAGTTCAAGGGGTTGCGCTTGCAGTTGACTTTTTTTTTCCGTTGCCCTCGGCTATGGTTGGATTTTTTTCTCTGCATATGCTGTAAATGTATTTTTTGTTCACGTCCTCGTAATGATGTATATTATGTTACACAATCGTCGTAGCACAAATCGGACGCTCTTCTCACTGGAATGATATTGTTTCCTTCTGTTTTAGTACACCACCTGTACGACGGGCGCGCCGTCTGGGCAGAACCGAGGCATGCAGTTTTCACCCTGGCAGTTCGCGACCCAGGGCATCTGGGCTGCCGGCCTGCCGTCGCAGACTCTGCTCACGGCCGCACCCAATCAGATCTTCATCCGCGATCCCCAGACCGAGATGTTCATCGGCAGTCCCCAGCCGATCCAGACCCAACACGGTAGGTGCATCACCTAATTGTGGTCCCACGATTTTTTACTCAAATCTCAAGCTGCAAGGATGCAATTTACAAACATTTTTGTTTTTCCTCAGCCTTGGCAGCACAACAGCAAATCCAGAGCGTGCAGCAGATCGCGACGACAGGTGGCAAACCGCGCGTAATGAACATCCAGCAGCAGCAGACCGGCAAGCAGGGTGTCGTCAGTCAGCGGCCCTTGAACATATTGCCGTCACTGCAGGGCGTGCCGACAGCAAATATCAGGCCTGCGAGCTCGGTTTCCACCCAAACGAACCACGGCGTTCAGACGACCGTTCATGCCCAGGTAGGCTTTGGAGATCGAGCTTTTGCGTCTCAATTTTTTTTTTCTCCCAAATCACAGTCTGATGAAAAACAGTCTTCCTTCGCGCTCACTCCTGCAAAAAAATTTTAGAGAGAACAAGTTTCCCAGCTCTGATAATAATTTCTCGTTATCGCAGAGTGGCAAGGCAGGCGGTGGCACAGGCAAGGGCCGGGGCAAGTCGGTGGTTCGCACGAGTCCGGGACCCAACACCATAAGCGTAACGGTGCCGAAGGCGGTCAGCGCCCAACAGCAGACGTCGGGCGTAACGACCAGCGTGGCCAGCAGCATCGCCGGTCAGACGATCAAACAGCAGGCCCAGCAGCACACGACCATGATAACGATGCAGGCAGGCCCGGCCGTGTCGACTGGCATAGCGACCGGCTCGCCGGCCGGTGTCACGGCGGCAAAACCAACGATGCAGCTCGTCCATTCGGTCGGCGGCACCGTGACCACAACCGTCTCGACCAACGCTGTTCCAGCCAACCAGCAGCAGTCCCAGCAGCAGCAACCTCCCGGCTCGCCCATGCAATCGGCCGACAAGACGAACTTTGCCCAGCCGCAGAACAAACAGGCCGTCATGCAGTCGCCGCAGCAGCAACAAGCCCAACAGCAGCAACAGGCTGCCCAACAGCAAGCTGTCCAGCAGCAACAGCAGCAGCAGCAGCAGCAGCAGCAGCAGCAGCAGCAGGCGGCTCAGGCCGCCCAGCAGGTGCAGCAGCAACAGCAGGCCCAAGCGCAGGCCCAGGCTCAGGCTCACCTTCAGCAGCAGCAGCAGATGATATTCATACAGCAGATGCAGCAGCAGTATCAGCAGGCCCAGCAGACTCCGCAGCAGATCCAGCCTAAACCGCTTATGGGTGAGTGTTTTTGTTGTCGCAAAATTTTATTACTTACTATGTTGTATTTTTGATTTAATGTGGTATGTTTTGTGTGTTATACGCGTCGCGTGTTAGCATACCTGGCAGGTAATTTTTGCTTGTTCAGTAGATTAATTGTTTTAAAAGTCAAGTAAGGAGATCACCGATCTCGCGTAGTTAACCGGCAAACTCGAAAAAGTATCTCCGTCCGAATATACTTGCTCCAAGTTTTGACTAAAGATTCATAGTTTCAATGAGAAACTGTATGTAAGGGTTACTCGGGACTCATGAAGTAGTATTTACCAATCAACTTAATTGATGTAAAATTAGTCTTCCGATTAAAACTTTGACCAAAAGTATATACGTGTGTTTTAATATTATTAATATCATTAAGGGTAATCATAGAACAAGTAATAATAATAATAATAATAATAGCATTAAAAGATAAATGTCGTAAACAAAAAACCAGAGTAATGAGAAAACCCGATAAAATTCCAATAGTGTTTTCCCGTGCACCAACAGGCATGGCTGTGCAACAGCCCGGCCAGCAGCAACAGAACGTCGTCCTGAGCGGCGACCGGTCGATAATGCCGGTAGTCTCGCTGATGGGCAATCATCAGATCGTCGGCGGTCCGCACTCGGGCCTCCAGGCCCTACCGATCGTCGGCCAGCCCGCCGATTCCCTGCAAGCCGCGGCGGCCGCTGCCCAGCAACAGATGCACCAGGCAGCCGCTGCGGCTCAACTCCAAGCCCAACAGCAGCAACAACAACAGCAGCATCAGCAGCAGCAGCAGCAACAACAACAACAACAACAACAACAACAACAACAACAACAACAGCAGCAAGCCACCCAGTCTGCCCAGGCCACTCAGGCCGTGCCTCCCGAGCAACCAGCTACCCCCCAGCCGGCTCCTAGTATGCCCCTGCTCAACGCCGTGGCCCCAACGATCGACCGGACCGGTGCTCACCACCAGCAGCAGCAACAACAACAACAACAACAACAACAACAACAACAACAACAACAACAACAACAACAACATCAGCTCGAGCTCCAGACGAGCCAGCTGATGCAGCCGCCGCCGCCGCCGCCGCCGCCCACGCCGGCTCTCGTGTCGGCCATACCAATAAACGTGGCCCTCGAAGAAGTGAACAAGGTCGCGGAGCAGCAGTTCGCCGCGGCGCTGAAGAAGGAAAACGGGCTGTCGGCTGATACGGTCTCGGTGCAGGTGGCCGTGGCGACGATCGAAGCCAACGGCTCCGCCGGTGAGTAACAAAACTTTGTGCGCCTCTGTACACTTATTATGCTCATCAAACGCCGCCAGCCCGGGGCCGGCGTTGTGACGCAAGTTACTGCACACATGCCCGACAGGCTCTCCCGTGCAGCGCGTATATAATAATATGTACGTATACGTGTGTATATATTATACGCGATGGCTCATCGCCCACGCGGCCGCCGCGCCGACGATGACGACGTCGAAGCGCGGCATATATATAATGCGCGCCGTGGGGGGAACAGAGACGGCGCTCGCGTTAGCTGCAGCAGGTCGGAGGCTCGGTCGGTCGCGCTCCCTCGGTGTGTACATATACGATATAGACGAGCCGCGCTACGTTAACTTACCGCGTAGTTTTTTCGGAGCGCTCTGGATGCGCGCAGCACTGTGTATCGCGCCCATCTATTATACCTGCAGTGTGGTGCGGGATTGTTGTTGTCTATTGTTTCGGTTATTCATTCCAATCACCGCGACGACTTGGCGAGTTTTCGTTTAAATATCGCGCGCGCGGTTGACGTGACATTGTTAGTATCGGCTAAAAGTGTTAGTTTGCGTCTTTTCGACTTTATTCATACTGTAATACTCGAGTACCTCCACGCATAAAGTTTTTGACGCATCGAACGCGCTCCGTATATTATGTAGGTATATACATACTATTGCACGCGCGTTTATTTTATTGCATATATATATATATAGTGCCGCACGTGCGTACTGCGTACATGGTCAAGGCTGTGAACTCGCGGTGCGAATAATTTTCAAGTCCAACGAAAGTACTTATAGAGAGCCCAACAGTCATATTTTCTCGTGAGTGTCGTTATATTGGTGATTCCTTATCCGCTCCTCGTGTCACTCGATATCTCTCTTTCAAAATTAGCTTATAGGACCGCTTCACAATAGCGCACATTGTCCGCAATAGCCTGCACGATAAGACAGTTAATAGCTATGAGAAAGCGCCGACGTCATAGTCAAACAGCCAGTAAGCATGTCCCGAGTGTTCTTCTAAAGATCCATTGTTCGATGCATTTTACGAAAAAGAATAATGCAATAATAGTGATCCATCGCAATCGACTGACGCAGGGGTACCTTAATTTTCGTTGCAGAAATCGTTCAGAATGCAAACGAGAGCCACGAGCCGCTGAAACCCGGCGACGACAAACAGACGCCGAGCAGCAATCCCCTGGCGAACCTGACGAAGGTCGTGCACTCGATGATGAACGGTTGCGACGATAGCGCGCCTCTGGAGTCGTCCATTCTGCCGACGCCGACGAGCGTCAAGCAGATGCCACCTAAGGCCATGGTCAAGCCTCAGGTGCTCACGCACGTCATTGAGGGATTCGTCATCCAAGAAGGTATGGACAACGGATAATGATTTTTTTTTTTTTTTTCTTCTATTTTTCGTCGATGGTTGCAGAGATTTATCGGTAAATACATGTTTCTCGTGTGCAGCTTCCGAGCCTTTCGCCGTTAATCGCTCGTCGCTCAACGGCTCGATGACGCAGGATAACAGTATAAGCAGGAACAACTCCGCGGACAAGGAGAACCAGGAGGAGCCGCCGTCTAAGAGTAAGATCCTTTGACTATTGCTTTCGTATATAGGTCTTATCAGGTACAGCGTACAAGATTAGAGCGATGGATAAATCTCGAGGGGGGATCCCCGTTTTAATCCGTCATGTCTCGAGAATTTCGGGATGACCGGTATTTTTCGAAAGTTTCGAGGTATCGTGAATCGAACACAGATTTAGTATGTTCCTTACGTCCAAGTACTAAAATCGCGCCGAATCATAATTGTTTTGCACATATCTCGGAATAGCTCCCAAACTCAACTCTGTACCGACTAACCGGTGTTTGTTTTGAAATGATTTTTTTAATTTTATAATAGGAAAGAAGAATTACATGGATGTCGATCAAAACATGCAAGGAGGCAAGTGCGAGGCGTGCGGTAACACATTGGACGAAAATAACGTCAAGCTCAAAAAGGACAAGCGTTTCTGCTCGACGATCTGCGCCAAATCGTAAGCGTCTACTTACTACTTAGTAGTTGTTTTGTCGAATTAAATTATCGAACAACGAATTATTGATCATTGATGTTTCTGATTGTCAGGAAAAAGAAGGATATTCGCGACAATGGAGAGAACAAATGGACTGATATGGAGGTGGACATGAAGAACGATATGAACGCGATCAAGAAAAACGGAGATGACAAGGTGCACAACAATTTGTCCAACAGCGGCATGCCCCTGGACGATTTGTTACCAAAGATTAATCCTGTCAAGTGGACGGTAAGTCGAGTATATTTTAGATTAAAATTTTTTTCTAGTTTTCAGGAAAACTGAACACTGATTATGGTAACGATGATAAACACAGTGCAATTTTTACATACATCTTATCGATTTTACAAATGGCAGAGCGGATTTAGGAATCTTAACTCATTCGGTGCGTGTTTCTCATAATTCTAGGTGAACGAAGTGTGCGACTTCATACGCAACCTGCCCGGCTGTGCAGATTACGCGGAAGATTTTGCAATTCAAGAAATCGACGGTCAGGCCCTCATGCTGCTCAAAGAAGACCATCTGATGTCCGCGATGAGTATCAAACTCGGACCGGCTTTGAAGATCGTCGCCAAGATCGACTCGATGAGGACCGATAGTACAATGACGAGCACGAGTCCCGTGTCCAGTGCTAACGTTTGAGTGCTATGGTGTATGTAGAAATACATAAGTACGTGATGCATCCCTGTTAAATCGAAATATAGGGTGTGACATTAAGAGTGGTTGACAACTGTACTGATGTGCCGATAATAAAAAGGCACCGAGTGTAAATATACTATAAATAATGACTTCTTATGGCTACTGACCGGAATCGATATTTTTCTAATTAGTCTCCGATAGAGCATGAAAGTTTAATAAGATACTTCCATATGACGGCGTGAAGTGTCTATAATTTGCAATAAAAAGCTAGGACTTTCAGTGTTGACAAATCGGTACAGAGGGTACAAATACGAAGTTTTCAAAGGGTAATGTGAAATACCTATTAGCACTTGGGCGAGCGCGTAACATTCCACTATCTTACTTTAAGGTAGAGTAGATTGGTTTTGAACCTTTGATGTAATATATTTCTTTTCTACCTCGAACGTCGAGATATTTTCTAATGTAAATTGAACAAATTCTATTCTAAACAATATAAATATTCTTATTAAAAAAAAAATTATTTTCTTTTCATTGTTTTTTTTTTCTTTATTCCATATAAGTTCTTTAAAGGCGATTCATTGATTGCACAACATTGAAAAAATGTATACTGTTAATTAAAAGCTTAAAACCCAATGAGAAAACATACTTGTGAAGCATGCGTTTATATCGATACTGTAAATTATGAAAAAGATAAAAATTATCTTGGTGCAATAATTTTTCGAAATGCATCACTGTTATAGAAATAATAAGGCGCTAATAATCTTTTAATTATAAGTGCAAACGACGTTGATGTAAAAAAAGCTATTATCATTAAGACGGACAAAATTTATTATACATTACTCAAGTATATACTTCAGACGTGAATGTAAATATATATAATTAAGATGTTTATTTAATTACAAATTTTATAATACAATCATTGAGTAAACTTCGACATGGTTATCCCATGAATCAATATATTATTAAATTTCCAGTTTGCAAAATTTGTAAAAAACTACTTGTGAAAAAAAACTACTTGTGAAAAAAAATATATTTATGTTACACAAAGATTATTCTAAAAAAAGAGTGGCGCAAGTATGAGGTTATTGTAACAAGAATTACTAATTTTTTCACAGAAATTAACTGTTTATATGCAATTTGGAATAAATTTTCATTCATAAATAAATGGTATTTGTTTTGTTTACCTGAATCCCTCAATGTAGTACGAATATTTTTGATAATAAAGCTATAGAAAACTGCAAAATAGTATATATTTTTCATTAAAATAAATTTAATGTAATATGTGATGGACATTTTAAGTAGTACATTTTATTAGACCCTCAAAATACGCATCATGACTAAATTTGTTTAATACACAGCTATGAATACATTGAAATCTAAAAATTGGTTCAAAATTATTCGCATGACAGTATTCTCATCACTTAAATAGCTATATAATCCTGTTAAAGAATCAAAATGCATTAATTAATTCATCAGTTTGCACAATATTATAAAACGAGGAAAAATATTCTAAAAACAATAAACTATAACTATGTACAAAATGTTTCCAACTAGCTTGTTACCGAAGCACTATCCCTCATGATTCCCTCTTTTAGAAGATCTCTTTTGAGCTGTTCCTCCATTTCCTTTTTCAAAGGTTTTATATATACAAAGTAATTGAAAAGTTCATATCCTATGTAAGCTGAACTAAGGACTGTAACACTCATGCAAATCGTAACCCATCCTCGCTGAAACTTGTCATAGAACCTATTTTTTGATCTTGCACTAATCATACTGATTGATTTGAAAGTCAGAAAGCTGAAATGAATGTTATAAAATTTTATTCTGTCTCAAGTACCAAAATTTGATTATTGCACCTTATTACTAGCTGAATAACCACATTGTGCAAAAATTTTAAATATCATAATTAGAACGGGAAAAAAGTTGTCAGCAAGAAATTTTTTTTTAAATTACACTTAAAATAGATTAGAATTGTATATTTACCCAAAGTTCTGTTGAGTTGCTTCGAAAAATCACCTTCAAGAAATTTTATTTTTTGAAAACTTTTTAAATGGCTACCTCAACTTTAACGGCGTCAAATTTGGCCTAGTCTCAATCTTCAACATTCAGGTTATGAGGTTTAAAAAATAAATACTTGTTACTTTCACCGTCACAGATATTTTTTATGCAATCAACATTCCATTTGGACGCAAAGAATACAAAATACGATCATCACCCATGCTTAGCAGCCGCTAATGGATACACTAACTAAACAAGTCTAAAGCGACTCTAACCTAAATCCGGGCGCCGACCATCAGCGGTTCAAGCTATGATGGCATCGGGTCCAAGTGAATAAGTGATGCATGGTACGTTTATACGTTGTCTCTCTCGCTCAAACAGCCTAATAAGCAGCGTTCTCAAAAGGGACACCCACCCAGTTGTAACTGTATGCTAAAGTGCTATATATAGGTGACATAGGTGATGTACTTTAGCATACAGTTACAACTGGGTGGGTGTCCCTTTTGAGTACCCCTGATAAGGATGCAGTCAGATGGAGCATGGAGTCCGGATACGGAACCTATTTGACCCATGAGAGTGAGAGAGAGAGAGGTCTTTCCGTACACCTCTCTCTCACTCTCATGGGCTCAAATGGGTTCCGTGCTCCATGATGGGACAGCAGTACCGCACCCTGAAATTCACTTAAAAAATCACATTAATCACATACAGTAACATACTTATTTGAAAATGTCCTATGAGGCATATGAGAGCAGAATAAAATGAATACCTACTTAGAGAGATTGAATATTGCTTGAGAGTACTTACTTATGAAAAATTTTTGTACTCTGCCAAGTGAAGATAATCGATTATACTTTGCATCTGTTAGGATAATCAATTATTTTGCAAGATAAATAATGTTAAGGGAACAAGTCATCTTGCGCAGATTAACAGAAAATGTATTGAAAGATTTCTGAAACTTTTTTAGTTGTAAGAAAAAAGAATGAGTCCAATAATGGTCATATTGGTGCTATCCGATGTTTTTACAATCATATAGAGTTCACTCAGCTTTTTTAGTAGCTTGTGGTACGATTTTTATTTTGATCCTGTACTTACTTATATGTATACTTATCTTTAAAATCGGTAGACATACGAATCCCAAATTTTTTTCGACTTGAGTGTAGTAGTACTTATTCGTTTTGCGCTTACTCTCAACAGTAGAAACCGAAATAGTCCATAAGCTGTTAGTGAAGGATTTATAATGAAATCAAAACACAATAAATATAAATGTTTCGAGTATCAATTTTTAATGCAAATTCATATATCTCAACGTCTTGAAAGGTGAAATTTTTAAATAAAATCTATTTGTATCTTTACAAAAATACAGATATGCTGATAATTTTATTTTTTTTGTAATCATACAATCTACTCCTCACTTTCACGCATGACAATAATATTAAGATAATAATATGTACAAGCCTATAATTATTTTTCGTATATCTTAGTCTTGTAACGCTCAGATGCGGAAGAGTCCATGCCGCAGAGTATGTGTATTTCATTTATTACCGCTCATCTCAATAGTCTTTAAAAAAGTCGGAAGTTGAACGACGCGTTTACTTTTTTTGTCTTCATGTCATAGAAAATCATTTTATCGTTATTTCTAATCGATCCAAGTAATCATATATTATACTCATACATCAATTCTCATTTCGTATAAAATTCGAAGGACAATAATTTTTAGTGACTGCAATTACATTGCATTTTGTTATCACAGAGTAATTACAATGTTGCAGTAGGAGCAGCAAATTGAATTCTTTGAATGTTGGCTGTCAGAAGATGAGCTTGCAAGCCTTGCACATAACCAATAATTATTATACTAATTGAGATATTTAAAGTTATTACATGAATATGTGATTATACTTTTATATTAATTAATTGTAATAATCGTACAATAATTTTTTTTATACATACTCGTTCCACATATATATGTATAAATATGCTCTCAAGCACCTTTTTATTTTTGCTATCTATTCACTATTACAGCACACGCACTCTTCACTATATTACACAGGTATGTATTTACATTAATCAGTTCTGATCTATTAAAATTCTAAGATCTTTCATCAACATGATTGGAGGAACGTTTTTTTTTATCTTATTCTCTTATTTATGCATGCACGTTAAACGTCAACGAGGCAATAAATATTTTGAGAAATACTAGTCATAGTATGAGTTTGAAAAAAAATTCAAGCAATTTGATATTAAAAAAATGTGTATTAGAAACAAGTTTATAGATTTTGAAAATACTAATGAACAGGCATATATTTATATAAATTATATATTGATTCTTCTGATCTTAACTATAAGTTATTTCAAATTTAAACAGCCGTATTGTTTTATTTTACTTATTTTAAACATAATGTGTTATAATACGTTCAACAATTTTATCTTTCCACAATTTATATAAATACTGATATTTATCTTCTAAATAGAACTCTCTGAATATCTTACAAGTTTCAAATTATTATTTTTTAATTATAACAATGTAATGGGCTGCAAATTCTTATTTCACTAAAGTAGTTTGAAAGTTTTTGTAACTGGTGTTTACTTTACAAGTTATTTTTGATTGCTCTGGTTAAATGCACACCAATTTTGAGTAATTATTTTTTTAACACGGGCGCAGTAAACGAATGTTAAAAAGAAACGCCTAAAGCAAAACAGTAATTTTCGTCACAAATGTGCATCTCTCCAGGGCGGTCCCTGGGCCCGAGGGATCGTTGAGACCCCCATGGTCGGATGCATATGAGTGGCGAATAGTATTTTTCTTACTAAAGTGTACCAGAGTTGCAAAAATTCCGAGGTAGGAAATGGTACATTACGCCACTAGGGCAGAAAGTAAAAAATTGAGCGCCCAAAGGGCGCGCTTGTTTTACTTTCGTGCCCGAGTCTCGTATATTATTTTTCTTGCCGAGGGCGCAAAGTGCAATTTTGCGCCCGTGGGCACACTTTGGGCCTAGGGCCGAAAGAAAATTTTTCTGCCCGTAGGTACAAAGTGGTTTCAAGGGCCTAAAGTGCAGCAGAGCCTTTGGGCCCCATGGTAAGAAAAATGTTTTTATCCACCAGTATTATGAATTTTGATTAGAGTTTTGAATAAGTTTATTATATTTCAATCGAAGCATATAATGTACTAAATGTAATAATTATATAATTTTATTGTCATGAAGAACGTCATTATTTAAATATTCTCGTATAAATTAATACTTTAACGGATTTTTTGATGTGATGGTAGAACATTTGAACAAAGGCTACGTATTGAAGGCAACTAAAAACCATCATACTCTTTTCCTCGTAACTATTAGAACGTTTCCTTTTTTTTGTGCAAGACATTCCTATGATTGCGTAAAAATATTTTATATGATTAGATATATCTATACAACAAGCAACCTAAAAAAAATCAAACTCTTGAGTTTATCAAAAAATAAAGAATTTATCTCATTACGTTAAAATTTTTTTTTTAACAATGAATATTAAAGTAAAAAAAAGTTTTACCAATAAACTTCTATGTATAATAGTGATGATTTTAATTTTGATTCTACTAACAAATGGTATAATCGTCCATTCATCATGCGTCCTTGAATCATCCAGGAAAAAGTCTCTTATTGTACCAAACTTTTCATCACCTTTGCTCATATTCATTTCTTAACATACTCTCTCACAATCTACACTTATTTTTATATGGGACCTATCTGAAATCGTCAAGTTACTGTCTAGACTAGTTACCTGCTGCTCAAATGCTTCAATGTACCAAGACTTAAAATAGAAGTAGCTCCTAGAGCTGCGAGATTGTTCGAATTCGGATTCCGTGCTCCGTCTATGGTCACGATCGGCAATCCGTAATTACCACCCGTCATTGCACTTAGCTGCGATAATGGTATATAACTCTGAATGCCAAGATTGTTTAGCCGAGCCAGAGTTGCTGGTGACTTAAGATCTACCACGGGTATTGCAAGTTCAATGTTGCTGTTTTGCATCGCGTCTAGCTCCTTATGGTAGGTTTTTTTGTGCATTGCGAGAGCTACTGTCGACGGATACTGTGCCGGACACAAATTACACCTGCAATTGTCATAATGTCAGCTTTAAACTCTTTTTCTAATTTTAACAATTTATCATGTTCATTTACCTCTTCATACTTGACTTTAGAAATAAAGCAATACACTTACTTGTGTGGTAGTTTGCTAGCCGTTCTGTGCGTCGTCATATGATTACCAAGCATTTCCTGACTTTGGAATCGTTTGTCGCAGATTTGACAAGTCAGTGATTGCAGCATTCTGTAATGTAAAATGCGCATTTATTGAATGAATCAAAACAATCAACAATATTTAAAATCCATAGAGTTTTACAGTGTGTTTAGCACTTACCTAGGTGGCCTGCCCCGACGCACAGGCTGCAGCGGAGTAGAATCTTGAGTAAGATCAACCGTGGGCGGTCTAGGCGGCCGCTCCACGTCATTATTGGCTTGTTTACCCTGTTTATTTTGAGGCACCGCAAACTGTCCACTCTGCTCCTGTTGCTGCTGCTGTTGCTTACGTTGCGAGCTCGCTGGAATGATGGATATCGCCGAGTTCAGATTTAGAGTTGACACGACGCTCGGCTGCTTGGGCGCAGTTTGCTGTTGCTGCTGTTGCTGAGACGACTGTTGTTGCGACTGACTAACGCCCTGTTCGGCGTTCTTCTTGTTAGATGCCGGGGTCACGGTAATACCTCGAGCTGCGAGAACGTTGGCTACAGCTGATGCATCAGGTTTCTTTGATTGGACGTTAGCATTGATTTGGGCTGGATTATGACCTTTATCGATTAGTAAACAGAGAAACGGAGTTTTTCGCATTTGTGCACTTCTCCCTTGATGACAAAAACTAATATTTAAACATCAAACACAAGGAGAATAACTTAAGTGCACGTCAGAGTAGGAAGAAAAGTTGACGAAAGAACTTGACAAAAAAAAAAAAAAAAATGGTAAAAGACATCAGCTAAACTCAAATGAAATTGTCAGAATTATAACACAAGATCATCGACTGAGCTTTGGTGCATGTACAATAAAGATTTCGGAAAAATGAGTAAGAATTTATTGGTATGGACAATAAAAAACTTTCTACAGGGAATGATCAGAAAAACTCAGCAAGTACACACCTACAAAATTGATTGAGTATGATTTGGCAAGATTACTCTATTGAACCATAACAAGATTTCTGTTCATGCTCGATGCTCATACTTGTCTCCGCATTAATTTTAAATGCATGCGTAAAACAATCACACAACTCGTAACCCGAGATCCTCGCGAAAAGAGATAGGTGTGTACTCGACAAAGGAAGAACAACGGAGCACTTACCAGGCTGCCTGACGCTAAGCGTGATCGCGTCCGTCAGGTGAATCATCGAGTCGCTGCGATTGTTCGCACCCCCGCCACTGCTGTTGCTCTGCTGCTGCTGCTGTACTGAGGCACCACCCTGGACGTTCTGTATGACCGGCAGTCCATCGTTCCTCTTCTGTTGCGCGATAACGTGACAGTCGGCATCCTCGTTGCGGTCCAACAATAGCACGTCCATCCGTCGTTGCTTTGCCGCGGTGGCCTGTTGCTGTGGGTGATGGACTGGCTGCTGTTGTGGCTGCATCTGGTGGCCGTGCAACTGCGTCATGGGTCGCTTCATGCGTACGCGTTGCATTGGGACCATCGACCCTGGGGGAGGCGGCTGCGATAACCTCTGGTGCCTGCAAGGGTGGGATCAGAGATCATAAGAAACCAGACCAACTTCGTGGCTCTTGTCGTGTGAGGTGTTCTACGAGATACTCAGAATACTCCGATAATTGTAAGAGGTATACTTATTTATATTTAGAACCTTTGATTACTCAGTAAAACCCTGTAAGTAGATGGTCATTCACACAGCCACTTTCATTTTTGTTCAATTGCGGTTGTCTTATTTCCGAAAGTATTTAAGTACCTGGTACGTGTTAATTTTTGAACCAAAATACTTTAGTGCCAAGGCGGTTTTCTTTTTGATTAAGTTCTGGAACTAAAACCGTATTTTTTTGGTACCTTGGTTTTTGGAGACTAAAATAAAGCTAAATCGAATTGAAATCAACTATAAAGGGTCATGAACAAATCGTCTGATGCCAAGTATATATTTTTTACGTGTGTTTGGGAACAAAAGTTATGACAAATATATATATACATATACAATACATGTATACTAACTAAACATAGATGGAGATTTTCTTGTTTTCTTCTCAAAATCTTGTCCTTGAAGTTACTTAATGTATTTTAGGTGATACAGGTTGGATTAACTTGACGCACGGTTTACGATGATAAAAGTTTCAAAAACGAAATTGACCGCAATTAAACTTGAATGCTAATTAAGTATTCACAATATAAACTTGTGTAACCTACAGTTTATTTGGTTACGAGTTTGTGACTAAGTTATACTTATTTATTGGTTGGGTTAGTTGTGTATCATGCACCGTGCATGATGCACGTATATAGGTACAGTTTAAGTACTGTAGAGTGTAGAGTGTAGACTGTAGACGTGTAGACTGTAGAGTACACTGTGGACTCAGGCTCAGGCATGCAGTGTACCCTACTTATTGGGTTCCGAACAGTGCTGCCAGACCGTGCGGTAGTGTCGCTCATAGTAGAGTATGGCAGAGTAGAGGCTCGTGGCTATTGGCCGGAGCCTCTATAGTACAGCTCGTAA
>JAPYYV010010414.1:0-20776 GCA_030522625.1 Copidosoma aretas
CTTCTACTACTACAACTACTACTACTACTACTACTACTACTACTACTATTACTACTACTAATAACGTGACACCTATAACTACTACAATTATTTTTAGTACTAGTATGATAACTTCTACAACTAATACTACTACTGACACTTCTACTTCTACTGCTTTTACTACTGCTGTAGTTCCCCTCCATGGTATGCGTTACCTTGTCATAGACCGTGCTGCTTGCACCCTAGGTCGTGTAAGGAGGCTTCAAATACTAACGGGACATCGACTATCCATGTATAGAGGTAAGTGAATTTAAATACATTCCTCTCATGTACATACATTACACTGACACAAAAGCGACGGGGCCCGGTCTGATTTACTCGTTCGAGCCGTCGGGGCCTTGCTGCTTGCTTGTGCTAAGGGATCTCTTGGAGGTGAGGCCAATGCGGTGGTCTGGATAATCCTTGGCTTCTACCGCTTAAAAAACTGGACGTCTCAAGAATAAAAAAAAAGACGTCGTGGGCTAGGTAACACTAGCTTACTACCACTTAGGAGACTATGTAATGGCTTGCTCTAGAAAGCACAGCAGAGACCAGCTGGTACCAGATTTCTGGATCACGAGCTTGTGGTTGGGCACTGGCGTGTCGGGCGGATGTGTACTACTGGTTCCATTGCTGACCGCATTCACAACACATACACACAAGCACTTTTCACACAGCGTCCCGTCTTACACGATTCTTATGTCATTTATCTCTAAACATTATCCTTAAAACACTCACACACATACACTAGCACCTTCTCGTGTCAGCGACAGCCTCTGCATGGATGTGGAACTGCATGAACACGGGAAACACATCACAATCATACATACCTACACTATCCTTCCACCATGTTTACCATTTCTGGGCCTTCCTTAATAAATGATAATAGCCTCCTTTTAGAAGGCCGGCCCCGGGTAAGGGGGCCCGCCGTGTTTGCCGTGCGGTGCGACCCGAGAGCGGCCGAAGGAAGATCCTGGGCAGGGAGGCGATACTTAGGTTGCGTGCCAAGGTGATCCAAGCTGTTTTTTGCTCCTGCTGACTGCCAGACGGGAGGCTGGATTTCTAGCCAGGTCTAGTGAACCGGCTTTGGGCCGCGTTCCGGGTCGGTAGAATGTGTGGCTGCGGCGGTGCGTTGCGGCGGGGCTTTTGTTGGTCGGGGCGGGGTAGCCACTGGTTGCCACTTTCTGGCTAACTATTGCCTGGCCTGGCTGTCTCGTCGTCCGGTCGCATTCCCAATCCGCCTGGCCTTGTTCTAGCGAGTGCGTTCTGGTTGATGACGTCTGCCGAAAACTCTCCAGAGAGTAGATCTTTTTTGGGTTGGGGTGGGAAGCTTGAGGGAGTGAAGGTGGGCTAGCGTGTCAGGGCATGCTTTATCCCGAAGTTACCCGTCCAGTCCGTCTCCGCCCTCTACAGACATGTGTTGGGAGGGCCGCAGCGGCAGCCTGCATAGACGCGGTGATCCAGATAGGTCGACAAAGACCTTGGAAAGAAGATTATTTGATTTAAGCATGGCAACTACTTTAACAACCAAGGGTGGAGAAAAAGAAGAAGCAAGACGCACTCAGTCTCGGGCTGGTGTTGGCTTGACAGGTAATCTTTCCTTACCTATGTCAGAGGATAGCCTTGTGGACTTGCTGGCAGGTATCACGCGCGAGCTCTCCAAACTGTGAAAACAGTTTGGAAATACCAAGCTCGAGATTAATAACGGTGTCGAGGAGGCAGTTGAAGTGACCGAACTCCTAAAGACACTGTGGAGCAGCAAGAAAAACAAGGTTACTTTACCGTGCCTAGGACTGCATGGGGTCCTTAAGGACAAGAGAAAGAGGGACACAGTCGGTCACTCCGAGCCCCAAGAAGGCGGGTACCAAGAAGCCCCGAAATCGAGCTGGAAGTAAGGCTCCAGCTCCCACGCCCCACAAAGAGGGACATAATAAAAAATTTGGGGATAAAGAATGGACCAAGGTCCAGAAAAAAAAAAGAACAAGATGAAGGAAGGTCTAGCGACAGCCGCGGAAAGACAGCCTCCCAAAAAGTGGATGACTCCTTGCCCGAGGGCGAGACCAGCGAGACCAGAGGCACTTCTGGTCAAGCCTGCTGACGGCAGAAAGTACGCAGATGTGCTGGCCCTGATGAAGAAGGTCAAGGTCGATAAATTAGGAGTGACGTTGAGGGCTGTAAGAGAGACAAGGACTGATGGGGTTCTTGTCGAGCTTAAAAATACCTCACCCGAGGACCAGGAAAAGTTTGCCACGCTCGTTAAGGGGATGGTCGGAGGTGCCAGAGATGTCAAGGCCCTCGTCCCGTGGCTTTCCTAGGAGATCCGGGACATCGACCCCACGGTCACCAAGGAGGAGGTCGAAGCAGTGGTCAGGGGCTGTTTCGACAAGGATTTGGCCCCCGACCTAATCGTTAGGCTATCAACTGCCACGATTAGAAGCAGCCGTGTTGCCTATGTAAAGGCTCCAGCTTCAGCGGCGGCGGCGGTCCTCAGTAAAATGGACCACATACGGCTAGGATGGGTAAACTGCAGGATCCGTCCAAAGCCAAGGGCTGAGCGCTGCTTCAGGTGCCTGGGCTTTGGCTACATTGCTAGTCAGTGCGGCTGGCCCGACAGGGCCGGGGCGTACTGGAGGTGCGGCAAGAGGGGTCATGTGGCCAGCAGCTGCAGCACAAAATAAGTGCAGTGCTACTTATGCGAGAACATGGACCCGAAGCCGGACACCTATCCCGATGCTGGGACTGCTGGGTGCAGAGCGGCTAGGGCGCCTGCCGGAGTGGCTCGGCTGAAATGGCGGTGATCCTGCAGTGCAACCTCAGCAGGTGCTAACTCGCGCAGGACTTGCTGGACCTGTTCAAGCATGATAGGTTTGTAGACTTGCTTATTTTGAGCGAGCAGTACCGCTCACTTCCAGCCCATGGCTGGTTTGGCGACAGGACCGGTGTCGCGGCCTTGGTGATCCGATCCGACAAACTTTGTATCTCTAACTCTCGAGTCGGAGAGGGGTTCGTGTTGATCAGCTGTGGTCGCATCACCTATGTAAGCTGCTACATCTCCCCTAATATTACGATGGGCGTTTTTCGGAACCGACTTACCGCCCTCGAGGATGCTATTCGTGGGTGCAGGGAGAATGGCGACGTGCTACTTGCCGGCGATCTAAACTCCAAGGCTACCGCTTGGGGAGAGTCGA
The DNA here is from genome assembly GCA_030522625.1 of Copidosoma aretas. Lineage (NCBI taxonomy): Eukaryota > Metazoa > Arthropoda > Insecta > Hymenoptera > Encyrtidae > Copidosoma > Copidosoma aretas. Next base: position 3,207 of record JAPYYV010010414.1, read on the forward strand.
GAACCGATCCCAGGGGACGAGCGGTGTTGGAAATGTCCGCAAGGCTTGACCTCATCGTCTGGAACTCTGGTGATACAGCAACGTTAAGGAGAAAAGGCACCAGGGGCTCGATCATCGATTGGACCCTAGCGACGCCGCGAGTTGCGACATGGGTGTCAGCCTGACGGGTCCTGGAGGACTACACAGCAAGCAACCACCAGTAAGTCACCTTCTCAGTAGGGTAGGAACGTAGTGCCCATCTGCACGAAGCGCTCCGTGCGCGCGCGACCAGATGAAACGTAGCGTGGCTTAACCATGCTGCGCTGCGTGAAGCTCTGGCTAATGCGCCGCCTCCCGCCGATTTAAATAAGATAACGAATGCAGCGGAGGCCGAGCCGCTGGTGGATGGTTCAATGAGACGTATCATGGGTTGGTGCGATGCGTGTATGCCCAACAGGGCTGCCAGGTCAAGGTGGAGACCGAGCTTCTGTGGAGCGAGGAGATAGCTTCCCTGCGCAGAGAAGCCAAGCACCTTCGCCGGGTCTCGATACGACAAAGATGTCGCGGAGACGCGGAGGAGTCTGTTGCGGCGTACAGAGATGCAGAAAGGAAATTGGTAAGGGCCTTCAAGGTGAGCAAGCGTAGATGATGGCGCAAGCTCATAGCCAACATCGACAGGGACACGTGGGGTCTTGGATACGTGATCGCGCTAAGAAGACTGTGCGGTTCCGATCCGGTGGGACGGATAGAGCCTTCTCTCCGTCGGGCCGAGTCGCATCGCTGCCGTGCCGAGACGCATCGCTGCCGAGATCAAAGGCACCACGTGGCTGACTGCAGCAGCCATATTTGGCCGGCACAACACGTTATCTAATCCGCGTCAATCTTTATACTGTTAAGTTCGATTTGTATTAAGTGCACTTAATATTAATGATATATAGTTCATGAACAAGGACGGACTATTATTTCTTCCTGCACGCACTCTCCCTCCGGGCTGCCTAGCCTGGACGAGTGCCCCAAAGGTGCTACTCTTCACTCTCGAAGGAATGAGAAGGGTCGCTTCGGGCCTGCCGGGTCGCAAGGCCCCCGTTCCAGACGGTGTACCGTCCGAGGTCCTTAAGGTCATGGCTACGGAGCGACCACACGTTCTGCTGGACATGTTCAGCGCAATCTTGCGCGTCAGCGTGTTCAGAAGGCGTTGGAAGATCAAGCGCTTGTCCTGTTGGACAAGGGCAAACTACCCCCCCTGGCCCCGTCTTCATTTCGGCCGCTCAATATACGAAGTTTTATTTTTTTTGCATGATACAGCAGGGGGTATGGGCGGTAAATTTTTATAATTGTCTAAACGACATTTATTTGTATATTGTACGGTACAATCGTGATAATGCTCTTCAAACGTAATTTCTTTAAAAATTTTAAAATTAAATAAAATTTGGTAATTTAGATAAACTATTTCTAATATTTCACCAAATTCTTTTTCACTGTTTTCTATATTAGTCACTATAATCGATCTAATTTCGTACAAAGTTCCGTACACATTTTAAATTTCGAAATTCTAAGGAATGGATTAACTCGCACATTTTCAACATCTCCTTTGTTGCTACTGTAACTAATAAATTTTTCGTATTACTTGATGACTGAGCTGCAAGTTTGATTTGTCGGTGACGTAATTCGGGGCGCATACTTGAAAAATGAATGCAAGGTCCGTTCTTAAGTATAAGCGAAGGATAGTGCGTCAAAAAGTGATATTTGGCCTTAAGTAACCATACAGTTTTAAATATAGCTGATTGTGATCTTCAATCAATTTCTTCAAAAATTTTGCGTGCGCTCGAACAATACGTGGAGAAGTTAGTACATATAATATCTGTCACAAATATTTATATAATTGCCAGTGAATATTGTCTTCGGGTACTAAATCCTTTATTATCAATCCAAAGTATCTCACAAAACATAATACTTCAGCAGCAGACATTTTTAAATAAGATTTATTTTTGAGACGGTTTATACCTATAACTGGTGGTTTGTTGGAAATATCTTTCGAAATACGATTAAAATTTTCAATTCTAGCATTTAATATTTCAAGTGTAAAGTATTTTTTTTCTAATATGAATGTATAAATGAGATCATTCATGTCATACATGCATACGCCCTCCAGCGCATCATGCATCCTGTCAAGCATAATATTTTCAGTAAGATGGAAGCCATCTTCATTTAAAAATACACATTTCTCTTTTATACCTGTTTCTGAAGCACTTAAAATTCGCGTGTCCACTTCATAATTATCTCCATTTCCTAATTTTGAAGGTATTTCAGTGATCGTTGTTTTATAATCTTCGGAAGCCAATTTACATACTTTACAAAAAAAATTAGATTTAAAAGATTCTACAAACCCTAAAATGGAATTAAGTCCTAAATTGTCTCCTAACATTAAGCAAAATTGAAATTTCACATGAATAACGCTATTGTTTATGTTAATATAGATACCTTCTTTTAAAAAAAAATTTAATTCATCGATTAATAATTTAAAAACATTTAAACTACCGTATTTTTTTTTGTCTTCTGAGTAAATTAATGTCGAAAATAGAAAGCTGCTTAATTTGGATGCAATCTGCGGCGGAAGACATACTAGAGTTGCATAAGCTCCTCCGAATTTATTGACTCCAGAATGGCTACAGAGAACTTTTCCAGTTTCTATCTCATCGTAGAATAAAAAAAGCGGTAACAAATTTTCATCCTTACAAGAACCTGCATATTTTTCTTTCCATAAATCGGCTTGAATATAATTCGATATGATTTGGGATTCCTTAGACAAAACATTTATATAATTCCAAATTTGATTATATAATCCTGGTATTTCTAGGAATACTTTCAGCAATTTTCTTAGAGACACATGAATTCCATGAACTTTTTCTGTAACTAATTTTATTTTATTTCCAACAACTTTTTCTTTCAACGTGGTGCCAATAACAAATTCTTTATAACTTATGAGACCTCTTCTTTTTAGTAAAGTGAAGCGCTTTGGTTCAGTAGCTACAGGTTCGAAGATCTTACTGTACTCTTCAAAACAGTTATTTATTTGTCTTAATGAATTTTCAGGTAAACGTTCGTCATGTAAAATAGCAAGAATATCATTTTTTAAAGACGGACACAATACGTTTTGCAAGAATATTTTGAATTAGTCAATAATAATTTGTACTATACTTCTAGGGAGTTGAGAATTGCCGTAACTTGATAAAATAAATGTTAAGAGATGATTTATTATTAGAAGGATATCTATAATTTATTATATTTAATAACAATCAAGGCTTTATATCGACGAAACTTTCGATGTAATACTTATTACAGATAATCACAATGTAACGTAAATATGTAGAAATCAAAAGAAACAATTTTCAGCTATAAAAGTTTACTAGCTAATATCAATAAAAATTTAGTAATGCTTGGAGCACTTGGTTTCGAAACTAGCTAATAACTGATTTTGTCAATAAATGTCCAAATATAATCTGAAATCCAGGGATAAGAATGAATTGCAGTTCAAGATTTGTAGTATACATCTACAGCATCTAAAATGTTTCCGTAAGCGTACGTCTCGCTTTTTAGAGCTACAAATGTTTTTAAGGATTGTAACTTGCCAGCACAAATAACGTAAGGGTAAAGAGGTTGCTCTAAAGATTTTAACCAGTTATCGTGCTCCTCGATTTTTCGGTTCAAACTACTTTCCTAGTAAAAACAAAAATAAATGTTAAAAAAGAAATTTATTGTTAAGACAGATTTTTAAAAATATAACTTACATCATCAATGTGTACAATAAAGCTATTTGCAATGTCGGTTCCGCTTAGACTCACAGATTTTCCAGTACTACTTATCTTTGCAATTTTTTGTGACTTTAGACAGTGGGGTAAGAGGAATAAGGCTTCTTCACTGATGTGACTACCTACAACATGCCATAAATACTATTTACTATAGACGTTTAATGAATTAGTAAAAAAATGTGATCAGTCAATTACTTTGAGCAACAATTTTCTTTTTTGTATCCAAAAAACCTTTTACATCCTTGGTTTTCAAATTTTGGCAGTGATTAATAATTTTTGCAGCTGTAGATTTCCATGCTTTTACAAATTTCGATGCAATATCCGTTACCTCTGGTGGATTTGTACTTTTATCTTTCACAATTCGAAGAATATCTTGTTCAAGCTTTGTTAAATAATGTAAAATAAAATAGTATGATCACCTCGTAAGGGATTTTTATAAGGCGTGCAGTTTAAAACAGAAAATTTTATCAATATAAACGCTTGGTACTTTTTTTTCGGCTAACGTAAAAAAAACTATTTTTGGTATGATTGAGAAAACAAATATTCGGGGGTATATAAAGTAATAAAATAAGAGTGAGATTCACCAAACATAATTCTAGAGGAAGTTTTATGTAAGGAAAGCTGTTCAAATATTTCTCAACCTAGACAACTTTTTTTTTTCCTTTAAGAAGAGTTGCACTTCTCTGAGTGTAAGTAGCCTCCCAATCTTTCAGTATAGTATTTGCATGATATTGTTTTTGATTCTCATCTGTGACAGCTTTTAATTCCTCATCTGAGCCTGGTAAATAAACAAACAAAAAATAGAGAGTAGTAAAATATCAAAGGTTATACTGAAATAATTCAATCAACGATACATATGCTACATGACAATCGACTTGTCTCCAAGTAGTTTAATGAAACACGTCAAAGTAACAATGTACTTATTACAAATGACCCATCTAAATCTTTGTTGCTGCTAGTACCATCTGTATCGTTTTTACTTACCAGCAATTTCGCGCTGCGCAATGGTTTTCTCAGTCCTTTATAGTAATTATAAAGGGTCCTCTGTGCGCTTACTTTTTCACATCCGTCCTCGGTATGAAAATATGGCGTATACAGAAGATCACCGTCTGCTGTTGGGAATAATTCGACAATGTCGTCTTCCAATTTTATAAATATTTCTGGAGCAATTCTGCAAAAAAATTTGAATCTAATCAAGTAAATGAAAAATAAATGAAAATTCTTTTTTGATCACATTTGAATATAAAATAATAGTAAGTTTCAACATAAAGCAAAATGTATCTTAAGTGAAGTATTGATATAAAAAAGGACTATTTATTAAAAATGCACACTTGAAATTTACAAGATCTTTCCTAGCTTCTTCCAAAATTACAAGTTCTTTTAGACGATTTATATGATTTTTGTTGTTGTTTTTGTACAGGCCAAGTACAATCTGACCTGACAGAGTAAAATTAAAATAATAATACAGGTCATTTTCCGTGTGTTTAAGAGGATACATAAAAAGTGTAAGTAATATTGAAAATCAAGAGTTGCTCTATTTACAAGTATTGAGAAATCATGCAATTCAAAAAGTACATCTGATAAATCTCACCTGTAACTTCTATTCTAACTGCGTGACTTTCAGAAATATTCTTAGAACTAAGCAAAGAACGATTGATACAAGGATTACGTGAGGATCCACCATGTACTTTGGATACTGGAGTCATTTCAGGAGTTAAAATTGATTGGTGCATAGTAATTTGCCCAAGTTCATTATTTGAGTTGATATCGGTATCTAAAAATTCAACTTCCATTTTCGTTGAGTTACATGAACTTTGACTAACAAGGACACCTTTTTCATAATTAAGTTTAAAGATTAATTCGACTACTGTGTCTTGATTATCCTTTAATCATGCATACACATCGGCATCATTCAAAGTGAAAAAAGTTTCAACTTGGATACCTAAACACAAGCAAGGTTTATTCAAAAAGAAAGGGCATAAACAAACGTGCAAAATAAATCGATCTAAGCACATTTTTTACACATACTTCAAATAATATACAATATTACGATTACTTCGAGTAAGAAAACAATTTAAAAATGTCATGACATTGAGTTGCATGACTATTCAACAAGAAAATACATTAGACTAAATTTTGTCCCCAGTAAACAAACGCATTTTTTACTGTACAAACATCCCTGCTTTCGGAAATCACGTAATTTATTGCGTGACAAATCAAGAAATGAATTGTGTAATTTGTCACACAATTTGTCGTGTGACATTATCAAGCAAAAAGTCACACGACTTATTACGCGATTTATCGTGTGATAAATCGCGTGATTTTCCTTGAAATTGGGAGAAAAATATTTTTAAGAGTATGACTGTTGTTACAATAATTTTCGCAGCTCATATGATCACTGGCTCAATAAATATTGACATGTTTTTTTTTTTTAATAGATACAGTTTATTCTTACATTAATCATTTATTTTATAAACGGCATTAGTTATCAACGCAAGCTTTAATCACATTATTCTTATACAATAATAAAGTAAAATTGAAGTATATAATCTAATTAACAATCAATTTTGATTATTTCTCGCTTTGCGAATTATTTATATCAACTTTTTGATCAAAAACATTATTTCGATTCACAAAAAGTTGACTCACACATACTACTTTTAAGATTATGAATACTTTTTTTCGTATTGATTTTTTGATTTGTTGGTTAATTGGTACATATTAGGTATCTTTTTTTCACCTGATCAGTTTTTATCATTTGTTACCTTAAAATTCAATATAATCTTAGATTTTATTAGTTAAAAGACAAATTTTTTTTAAAGAAAATGTGAGTTTTTCAGCCTATATTAATTCGTACTCATATTCCTGTTATATTTAAAAAAAAAAAAATCCATGTTCTACGTCAGGAACACGCTAAAATATTGAAAAGTAATTGCGGAATTAATTAAGTAAATTATTGTAACACAACCTTTGCGTTGCAAAACCCGACACAGTATACATAGTTATTGACCTAGATTAACATAAAGGAGCCAATAACATACCGTCAACACAGCTAAAAAATTGTTTTTTAATATATTCACTATGAAACAAAAAAAATTATTTTTAAAAGTAAAATAACAGTATAGGTCGAAAAATTATTTAGCAATATATCGGAGTTTTCGGCGAGGGTTTTTTCCAGTTTTAAATGGTGCTCTTTCAGCGGCTCGTAGCGAACGTATTTTGTTTCGGATGACATCTATCGCTTGCATTATGTATTCAGCTTTTTGAGAAGGTGAAACATTTACTTTAGTCATGGCGTAATCGTAATATAAACCTAAAAGATGAATAAATCATGTACTTCTTGTGTATTGTTTGTCTCACATTATGAACATATTTATACATAAAAATAGTTATAATACTAAATGCATTATTATAGTTAAAAACAATTAAGCATCCATAACTGTTTTCTGATTTTAGGATATTCAATCCGTGGACAAAAAAAATCTTTTCTGCTGCTTTCATTACTGAGATAAAGAAATATTCCGTACAAACAAGAATAATTATATGTTCTTATTGTTAAAAATGGATGAGATACTGTTTATAGCACTTCATCTTTCTCAAGGGCAGTCTGGAGATAATTTAAGTTTTCTACCTGGTCGATTTAGGTTAACTCGGATTTATACCTTTATAACATTATTTGTTACATAACTAGTTATTTTATCGTAAAAAAAAAAGTTAACGCTCAATCTTAACAATCCAATGAATTAATCTAGCCCAAATCTAGTCAAATAAACTGAGAATGCAATAAGAGATTCGAAAAATCAGATGTCAGATGGGTAAAGTGTGATCTGAGTTTTCGTTTTCTTTTTCTACAGGAAACTTGAATTATTTTCGGACTACCCTTAATAAGCCTACTTTACCGCAGTTGTAAATAGGGAAAGATAACTAGTAGGGGGAGAACTAGAAAATATATAAAATACAGTACTATGAAAATAAAAACCGCAATGTATCGTTAAAACACTTCATACAACATCCATTTTCAATAAGTATAGGTTTAGTTATGCATCAACATAAGCTTAAATAAGCTTAAACATGTGTATATAGAATATACTTACTTATAATTAAGCAAAGCTTATTTAGCTCCATCAACTTTACTGGACTTCGACCAGGTATATCTTTAACATCTCTGGTGAGATCGAAAGCTCGATTGCATAAATCATTCTTCCACAATTGCAGAGCTAATAGTATTAAAAAGAACGATGGATGTTTTTGTTTTTGAATAATTTCCCACTGAAAGCATTCGATAGAAATATTGTCCCCCAAGTATACCTAATGACATATGGCCTGATTACATTGGTTCATACGTGATTCTAGTGCAAATATTTACATACGCCTAGACATTTAAATAAAGATATGTAAGACTTAAGTATACAAAAATAGTATCACTAGATCAACTGCTGTCACTTCTGTTATATATTACAAAAAAAAAATATATATCTAGTTCATACGACAAAATATTCCGTAGACCAATCATACTTTTACATTTATAAATACCATTAAATTAAACCAAAGCTCTAGCTACTTTTTTTAAAAAATAACGAAAGATACCATTCGCAATTAAAACTTATAAATAGTCATCTTAATCATAAAATCGATTAAACGTTTCGGAAGACTAATACAAGACTGTAATCCGTAGTGTACAATTTTTCTTGAAAATCATTGTCAAGACTGAAACTATTACCATTTGATTATTAACGGTGTACCTTTTTGTTTTTTCTTCAAAACTATAACCGTCTTCTGATTGATAGAACTTGATGCAATTTAGAATGAAAGTTATTTTTGGTATTGTTATTCTCTTGTCTGCTTAAATTGCAAAAAATAATTTAATGACGACAAAAAAACATTTTGGCGTGCAAACAAATTTAATTTACCTGAGGTTTTTGGATGAGAAGCATCGAGTGGTGGACTTTCAGAGCGCTGAGACTGAGAGGGAGATACCAGAATACGTGGTATGAGAGATTGTACGTCAATACTGCGTTGCATCATGATTGCTCAGTAACAGACAGAAGAGTTATTATCAACGAGGGGAATGTTCTATTATCTTCACCAGTTATTGCACATCATTAAAAGTGTGTATGATTGATGTCTATTCTGGGCTCATTCATGTTTTCCATTTGTGTCAGCAAATCATTATGTTCTCACTGCGATTCACTGTGCAAAAGGAGTGATTCTTCAGATAATAAGATATTTAAATATTCAAAGATATGTTATCACATTAGAAAAAAAAATCTATCCTGAATATAGCAGTAAAATATTAGATTTTTGTAAAAATGTATCAGGGAATAAGACTCAAAAGATTTTGAAACTATCAACAATAACTTATTTTGGAAGAGAAAATTTTATTGATACGAATTTAGCTGATCAGTGGAATTTTCCTCGAAATTCTTTAACGTATTCAAAAATGGTCTATAACGGCTGTTTGTACACTACATTAGAAAAAATATGCAAAAGGTCATGCAACTATTATGCAAAACTGATGGACGGTAGATATGTTAAAATTGTAAATTTCGTTGTTGACGTTGACAATAAAAAAGAGGTTATGATTTGTGATGTTCTTAAAACAAGTTCTAATCGACATTGCGAATTTGTGCAGACAGTCAAAGGAATTTACGAGTGAATAAGTCATTGTACTAGCAATATTAAAATTATATGTTGTGAAGTATCACACAAGGGAGTAAGTAGCGTAATTCCCCTACCAAATCTGTACTTGTATTAATAGCAATTATAGTAATTATGCATGGTTTTCATATTTTACCTTGTGTGTCGTATGTGTTCACAATTCTCGACGAGTTTTCAATAAATGTATACACGCTTGAATTCGCCATACTTCTTCATCAAATTATCAAATTTAGCAAGGATCGAATGAATTGTATGTAAAGACAGATAAGAGCATTTAATTATTAGAAAATGTTATAAATACATAATATCTGCATTTTTTTGTGTAAAATAAATGAATTAATGTAATATTACATTCTTAAAGCACAACATTAACCTTTATTGCTATTCAGATTAAATATTTCAAAAATATGTATATTTATGTATGTATAAGAATAATTTCACAACAGTTTGCGTTTAAAACTGATTTTGTTTCTAAAATTAATGAATAATGTAAGAATAAACTGTATATAATTGATAAAAAAAAAACATGTCAACTTTTATTAAGCCAGTTATCATATGTACTCCTGAAATTATTGTAATAATAGTCACAATCGTAAAAATATTATTTTTCTAATTTTAAGGAGAATCACGCGTTTTATTACACGATGAATCGCGTGATAAGTCGTGTGACTTTTTGCTTGATAATGTCACACGACAAATCGTATGACAAATTACACGATTTATTTCGTGATTCGTCACGTAATAAATCACGTGATTTCCGAAAGCAGGGATATTATACGAACAAACACAGTATTCAGCTATACATCTTAATCAAGCTAATGTCTCTCATTTATACCAAATCAAAATTAGTTTACAACTCTCTTAAAGTTTATAAATGAATCGAACTTTGTTGTCTAACCAAGAGAACCATCCTAACCTCTATTTATGTTATACGTGCCGTTGTCATGCACAATTACACTTACTTACGGCTAAATATCGATCGCACTTTATCAATCTCCTGGTATTTTTTGAAAAACGCCTCCATTTGACAATAGCGGTAATATTCACAGATAAAAACTATTCAGTCAATTCGAAACTCATCGGATGCAGCTGGAGGAAATTGCACTGACACGGTTTGTTTTTGCTTGCATATGCGGTGCTGTACTGATGCACAAAGGAGGCAGCTATGGCTCCGCCAAATGACATTGCCCACGCACCGCAAGGGGAGCTCGAGTCTCTCGCTGTGGGACAGCAGCTGCCCCACTCAGGCAGAGATCAGCAGTCCCTCTATTCGGTATTGCAGATTTCCTCTAGAGGAGTTCTGCTCTCCCACTTTTCTCTCGGTGTACTACAACTTTTACTCTATCGACCACTAATACTATTTTGATCACTCCTACAAATACTACTACTACTACTACTACTACTACTACTACTACTAATACTACTACTACTACTACTACTACTACTACTACTACTACTACTACAACTACTGTCACTACAACAAAAACTATTTTTACTTATACTCTTACTACTACATTTAATACTATTACTTATAATACTACTACGACGAATACTACTTTGACGAAAACTACTAATTGTACTACTTTTGCTACTAAGACTACTGTTACCTCTCTGCTAACTAAAACTTTTTGATATTTTTACTGCTACAACTACTACAACAACCACTAATACAACTACTACTATTTTTACTACCACTGCAAATACTGTCATTTTTATTACAAGTACTAATTTAACTACTGTAACTACTACTGCTACACCTCCGACTACTACCTTTTTTTCTACTCCTAATACTACTACGACTACTACTGAAACTACGGGAACTTCTGCTACTGGTTCTTCTTGTACTATGACTCTTACTTCTATAAATACTACAACAATTTTGATTACTAGTAAAACTACCACTACGACAACTATCACTACTACTGCTAGTACTACAGCTAGTGTTGCTATTACTACTTTCAAGTACTAAATCTACCACAACTACTGCTTCTTTAACTATCACTACGAACACTCATACTACTTTCACCATCAGTTCTACTACTTGTACGAGTACAACTAATACTACTGATTCCTATACAACTACTACTGATCTTACTGTTACTGCTATTACTACTACTTTTACTGCTACTACTACTACTACTACTACTACTACTACTACTACTACTACTACTACTAGTATTTCTGCTACTACTACTACCACTACTACTACTACTACTACTACTACTACTACTACTACTACTACTACTACTACTACTACTACTACTACTACCACTATAGCAACTACTTCTGCCTGAACCTTGCGGGTGAGGAAATCTGCGCAAGTCTGGCGGTACGCTACCTCGTGGTGTGGGTTGATTCTCGGCTGACCTTCGGGGAGTACATCAGGAGGTGGGTAGAAAAGGCGACCAAAGTGGCGGTGGCGCTAGCTCGGTTAATGCCAACTGTTGGTGGCCCGCAAAAGGCAAAAAGAAGACTTCTCGGGACGGTTGCCAACTTTATATTGCTATACAGCTCGAAGGTCTGGGCGGGTGCGCTGGCGAGAAGGGGGACCCGAGAGCACCTCACTTCGGTACAGCGCATTGGGACTCTTTGGATCGCGTGCGCTTACCGCACGGTCTTCTCGGCAGCTGTTATGGTGATTGCGCAAACGATCTCCGTTGTCTTGTTGGCCTGGGAGCGCAGGGATAAATTTATGTCTCTTGGTGCCAGAAACGACGACGACAGGCTGGAGAAAACGTGTACGACATCGCAACGGGAGTAAAGTGAGTCCCTTGTGGGCAGATAGACGCATCGGCTGATTCCTGACCAGAGGCAGTGGATGAAGCGAGAACATGGTGAGCTTAATTACTTTCTAACCCAGTTCCTCTCCGGACATGGTCAGTTAAATCCTATCTCCATCGGATGACGGTGAAAGCATCTCTTAGATGCGACTTTTGCCCTCTGATAGATAAAACCGTCGAGCATACGTTCTTCGTGTGCACAAGGTGGCACTGAGAGCGCGGGCTTCTTGCTGACCGTTTGGGCATGGTACCCACGCCTGAAAACATCGTCCCCGAGATGCTTAGCACCGAGGACGCATGGAGAACTGTGGAAGACTGTGCCCGGACGGCTATCCGCTTGAAGAAGGAAGAAGAGAGGGCCGCTGAACGCCGAGTGGAATACGTTAAAGAATTTCGAGGACAATTCCACTGATCAGCAAAATTCTTATCAATATATTTTTTTCTTCCAAAATAAGTTATTGTGGATGGTTTCGAAATCTTTTAAGTCTTATTGCCTAATAAATTTTCACAAAAATCTAATATTTCACTGCTACATTCAGGATTGATTCTTTTTTCTAATGTGATAACATATCTTTGAATATTTAAATATCTAATTATCTGAAGAATCACTCCTTTTGCACAGAGAATCGCAGTGAGAACATAATGATTTGCTGACTCAAATGGAAAACATGAATGAGCCCAGAATAGACCCCAATCATACACACTTTTGATGATGTGTAATAACTGGTGAAGATTATAGAACATTCCCCTCGTTGATAATAACTCTTCTGTCTGTTTACTATACACGTGCAACATTGTATCTGCGGCGTTCAGGTCCTCGTAAGTGATATCATCACTTAGACAAATGTGCAATGGTACTACTAATAATTTCCAGTATTGCAATATCTCGTTACTTTTTAAAAAATGTTCTAATACTGGAATACTATAATGTAAAAGCCAATTCTCCCATTCCTTACAATTCCATTTGTTTCTCTCTGATATTGGCCTTGTTAATCTACCGACGTGATGTGCAGTTTTTATACTTTTCAAATAAGCATCCATGGCTGCAATGCTTTCTGTTGTGGCATTAAGTATAATATACTTTCTGGCTTGTGCAGCGACACCAGCTAAATAACAGTGCACATAATCTGGCGTGATACCTTGGATTATATCGAATTTATTCAAATTCAATAATGGAGAAGCATATTTAACACCATGCACGGGAAGATTTTCTTTAACTGCTATTTCAGCGTATCAAATTATACTGTTTCTATCTCGAGGTGTTGCTGGAGGCACCAGATACGGATATCTCATAGACCAACCGCAATATTCCCCAGGATGCTCACACCAATCGCAACCCTATGTGGCATTCAATTGGCTCGTTCCGTTCATGGGTGCACGAGCCGGGGTATCTACACAGGCAACGAGTGAAAAGAACTTTATATTACGTTTTAAACCTTTTATACTGTATTCTACACCAGACGTCGATAGCTCGTTCATTTCATTTACAAAAACATCTAAGCAAACAGTCATATCTGGTTTTCGTGGGCCGAACCATAGACCACATACTATCGGGTTTTATAATCTATCTTGCGCCGGAATTTCATTTACTAACACATACGTAAGCCAGATTGAAAACCGCGAAGATTCAAATACGGGGGCCCCGTCCGTGTTGAAAATTGCGGTGGCACACGTACTTTTATCTATTTCCGGTAAAGTTTTAACGAAGTTGCGGTACACTTTTCCATCATAAATATCCCTTATATGGTTTTTGGAATGTTTTCGTTCACCAACCACAAAATCGTAGTAAATATCACGTGCTTGCAGAAGAAATTTAATAAAAGAAGATGCAATAATGTAGGAAAAAAAGCAAGGGTTTGAGGGATTTGAGACATCTGTTTCGGTCTTACATATGTTGCAAGTTTTTGAATTGCCCAAATCTGTGAATGTTCCTAAATATTGGAAGCAAGTTGGACAGACGCCATGTAGGGTAACTTTAACATTATTACTAATTATTTTATCCAACATATACATACAATCAGGTAAAAAATTTGTTTTAAATAAACAATTTATCATTTTTGCTAAACTAATCACACCTGACATTGATAATCAATTGGATAATGAAAATTTTAAGATCAACTATACTAAATAAAGGCCGGATGTGGAGTGCATATATTTATTGATAACATGACATTCGTCGACGTTTCGCTGTTCACAGACAGCCTTATCAAGACATAACTTATCGGCCAGACTCAAGCAGGTGCCATAGGCCCTCCCTACCATTGCCTGCGTGCCTATAGGTTTACCTTACATATCAAGTCTTCTATTTTTTATACAAGAGAACTATTACTATATTAATAAAAAGCTTTTTTCTTCTACGCATACACATGAGGAGAAAAACAAGCAACAACAACGTTATCAAAAAACCAAAAAAATTTTAAGATCATTAGTAATACTTCTGCTGGTGTCTTATTACTTTGAAGAGATGATGGCTCGAAAAATTTGACATCCAAGACCCCCCGACTTTTAGATGAAGCCTTATTTTCTAGAATACTCAATAACTCATCATCGCTGTCGTAATGCGTCTCAGCATTATTAACAGCATCATGTTCTTGCTAAAAAAATATATATTGACTTATAAGTATCATACAATTATGATATACATTTCATTAAAATAAGAATTTAATTTTTAAAACAATCTTATTTCAATTATTCTTTTTATAGATTGCCCTTATATATGTTTAGAATAAGTAAATAAAATAAAAAGGAAAGACATATATTTTATTATGTTTAAGGCAGTTGATCCATTATGTTATGTGCATTGTACTCTGTCGTAAAAAAACCACGAAAAAATATCTGTTTTATAGCAGAAACTTATTTAAAAAATTTATGAGAATTTCAATTTCACGTTGGCCAATAGGCATTTAAGGTCTTTATTTAAATAAATTTGTATGTTATGATTATAAACGAATCTCCGTGATTTCATTTTGATTAAAATATTTTCTTTTCATTATAAAAATGTAAATTCTATTATAAAGATACCCTGGATCAGAGTTTGGATTGACATACTAATCATTTTTGGCACTGACTGCAAGCTTAATTAAAACGATACATATTACATTGTATGAATATTATGTAACGATAACGATCAAATGTATCAGTTAAAAGCGCATTCAAATAATCTAAAAATGTTTCGTATAAATCTGTGTACGAATTATCTGTAAATCGTATGTAGACTATATACTGACAAACGTATTATGCAATTACCTAAGCTACACTTTAAACTTCTTCTATGGACTTACAAAGCTATGCCTAATAGTATCAATAGTTGATACTGGAATCAAACAGTATGTTGGTAAATAGAAATGTCACTTTTCTGAGTAAAAACTTTACATGCTGCAACACAGTCTTCTTTTTAAATAAAAAAGAAAAAAAATTTGTATTAAAAATAAGAGACGAGCAGGTAGAGGAAAAGGTTGATAAAATAAAAGTTACGGGAGGCAAAGTCACTGTAATTAAGTTAAGAATATTAAATCGTCATAGAAGACAAAGAATAAGCAAGGGGTGCTTAAATAAATATCATTTTTTTAAGAATCACGGAAAAATTAACTAATAACTACTTGATACAAGGGGTAATAAGAGGAAGCTAAGCAAAAGTTGCAGGAAGCAGGGGCGGCTGGGACTCATTTCTGACCATAGTATTTCTATATATTATAGGATAATATTTATATTTATACATATACATATATACTAGTGGGGGCTCGCTCCCTGCGCGCTCCGCGTGCTAACCCCCGCAAGGGAAATGTAAACAAAATAAATTCAGCTAAAGCCTTCAATATGTTGATAAAACAATGTTTAAAATTTTTACTTCTATATTATATCTATTATTTCAGTGTTAATAGTAATTATAATTAATTAAAACTATAAAAATGTGTGTCAAATATGCATTACATTTTTCTTAATTTTAATTAGTACAAAAATAATTTTACTTAAATGTTCAAATAAATTTTTCAATTGTTTACCAATTTTTTTTTTTAAACAATATCTTTCTCTAAATTCTGAAAGAAAATATATGAATAATTAATCAAACAACAGTATTTGTTATTGTATCTTTAAATATAAAGTTATTAAGTTATTCACATTCTTGTGACATGCCTTAATATGTCGTCTTTGTGAATTTTTTCTTGATAACTTTTTTCCACATTCAATACAAATGTGGTCATTATTCTTAACATGAACTTTAAATGTGATTTTAAATGTGTCTCTATTTTAAAAGTTTCTTCACAATTATGACATTTTAATGTTATTAATAATTGATGCTCTTTCTTATGCCTTGTACAATGATTTTTTGACACTTAACGTGCATAGCTGCTGCTCCTCCCAGTTCGTGAATATATTTCCGTATAGTGTACATACCATGGTCATATGCACATCAATAAGGCTGCTACGTTTGGTCCATAGACATATAATATATAGACTGCTTGTTCTTATTTACGGCTTCGACCTACGCTTGGTGCTGTCTCTCTTTCTACCTGAGCTTCAGCGCAGGAAGTAGGAATAAGCAGTCTATTTCTTATATGTCTATGGTTTCGTATAACTATATATATCGAGAGCCTTTCGAGCCTCACCTCTCAACATTGAAGTTGCCGGACCAGTGTATACGACCCTGGTACATACCATAGAGAAATAGTAAATATATTAGTTATATCTCTATGGGTACATACAAAAATGAATTGTAATAGTTTATAGCTCATTAATAAGTAGATAAATCTGATTCAATGAGATTTTTGTTCAAGCCTGATAATAACTCTGTAATAGAATTTGAGAGTAAAAGTTCTGCAACAATATAAGTAGTTATAAATATGAAATAGTGTTCTGAAAGAATAGTTTGGCTTAATGATATTTATGACCAGGAAAATAAAATTTATATCAAAACATATGATGTTGCTTGACGCATACTTCAGATGTAAGAACTTTATCATACAATTTACAATATAAATGTCATCAATTTTTTTTTAAATTTTAAATTTATTATTATTTGCATAGAACGTAATACTATAATTGAACAGTTATTTGTTTGTTTCAAAGATTATTTTCATATTCCATATGTTTATATACTTACTCAAGGGGCACATGAGGATATGGTTCAAATGCTATGTTCATGAAATAAAGATTTAATATTTTGAGAATTAGCACATTTTTTGTATACTAAATATTTTATTTTTGAAAATTATTGAATAGTAATATTATATTAGGTCATAAAGTAGTATGATTATCATCGTCCTCCATTATCAAATAGGTGTAGGTATGATTAACGATCACTTGAGGACCAATAAGTAGTTACACAATACTTAAATTAGCGACG
>JAPYYV010010415.1:0-15870 GCA_030522625.1 Copidosoma aretas
CCAGGCTTAATGACCGGGACCCAACTCGGTACCTGTCTTCAATGACTGGGACCCAACTCGGCATTTTTTTTCAGTCAGGGACCCAACTCGACATCAGCCTCTCAACGATAGTATGAAATCGGTGCGAACGCTGGATACTACGACAAGTCAACTTGATGTAGGAATAAAGGACATCTCAAATCTACCATGTAATGACGAGCGGAAATAATGGAAGAAATACTGGCGAATTTTGCAGCAAATTTACACTCCGAGGATGTAGAGTGCAAAAGAAAAAGATTTATTGATACGAACTTGGAGAATACCAACGCAAGAACTTTGCAAGATAATAAACTGTCTTACTATAAGGATGAGAGGAAGCGTCAAGAAAAGGAGCATCAGGATACCTAGGTTATCGTAATATTACTTGATAAGTTTTGTAAAATGACTGCAGCGATACTGCGTCACTTCCGTGATACCGGTAACGTTGGGTGGACGGATAAAAATACTGTGATTATAGGTGGCACACAGTGGGACCAAACGCGATTTTTTGTGTCAAAATAAAATAGCAGCAGCTTTATTAATCCAATCAAGATAATTCCTTTTCTAGCTTTAAGCTTAAACATTACAGAATACAGGAAAATTGGTCCGAACTGAAAAAAACGATTAATTGCGGGTGAAAACACCATCCAAAGACACCCCCTACAGCGTTCTCTTCAGAAAATCAATTGATTTTTAAGAAACAGATAAAATTTTTGTTCTAAAAATAGTGTCTATATAGGTTTCATGGGTTGCCGAACATGAATTTGGCATTGGCTTTTGAAAAATCAAAATGGCGGATCCAATATGGCAGCCAAAAAAATTAAAAATCGTCCAAAATTGTGACAAAATTAGTTTATAGGGCTTTTCTGGGCTCCTGAACACGAATTTGGTGTCTACAGTTTAAAATTTAAAATGTCAGATCCAATATGGCGGCCAAAAAAATTGAAAATCGTCCAATATTGTACATAGATTAGTCTATAGGGGTTTTCTGGTCTGCTGAACACGATTTTGACATTTTTAGTTCATAATTCAAAATGGTGGATTTAATATGGCGGCTAAGTGCATAAAAAAAACCAGCCATATCAGCCAAAAATCAGTCTATTAAGATATTTGTGGTCGCCAAAGCGAAATTCGAAATGAAAATTAAAAATTAAAAATAGCCAATCTCATGCTGCCAAAAAAATAGAAAAAACCGCCAAACTAGATAATAATCATTTTATTTGGATATTTGTGGTCGCTAAACGGTTATTTAACATTACAAGCGCAAAATTTGAAACAATGATTTAAATATGGCGACCCAAAAATTTCAAAAAACCGAAAAATCGTACGAAAATCATTATATATTGTTTTTCACTTGCCAAATTCTAATTTGACTTTCAAATTTAAATTAGCAAGCCCAACATGAGAGCTCAAAAAATAAAAAAATCATGGAACTGAAGAAATTCCAGTCTATACGGATCTTTAAGTTGCTAAACAATAATATGATATCGCATTTACAAAATACGGAGCATCTGATCCATTGAAAAAAATCAACCATTTTAAAAGAACCAATGTGTATAAGGTTTCTTGAATTTCTTCAATTCAAGTAGATGACATAATTTTTTAATTATAAATGGCTTACATAATATGGCCACACGTACTGAGTCACCAATGCATGTTAATACTGGTTATTTACTTTGCTGACTGCCAATCTAACAAAAAAATTACGAAATTAAGAACAGCTTATCTAACATGGTGGACCAAATAAATCGTTAGAATATTCAAAATATTAGTTGTTTTATAGGGACTATAGGGAAAAATTGTGAGTTTTGCCATGTCTCGAAATATCGCAAATAACTTTTGTAGAAATTATCGAAAAAATTCTTACTTTTGCGAGATATCGATCGTAGTATCTCTGGAGACGCGGCTAGGGATGGGTCGCAATCATAGATAAAAAGAGAATAGACTAGAATAACCCCATTTAACCCGATGCTGTGTCGTGTCTGGTGGTGTGCCAGAGAGCGCTGCATTATGTGAATCTCTTGAACATAATACTGCATGTAATACATATTTAATACACATGTAATTATTGTCATGGCTGAAAGATCCTTAAGGGGATGTGATACACGGGAAAGACACTAGTTCGCCCTCTGTAAAAAAGGTACAGTGTTATCGTAAAACATAAGACTCTGGCTGTACGCGTCTCAGTGTAGGGAATCAAATCACTCACTAAGGGAAACGCACTTCTCATGTTATGGGAGAATACTCCCCTTCACTTTTGCGTGTGCTCGATCCATGTTTGTAAAAATACGTCACAGACAAGCGACATCAGCAGTTGGTGTATATAATATATATATAGACTTAGCACTGCTGCTGCTGTGCTGTTTGATTGTATATGATTCACTAACTAGTTTATATTGATGCAGTATTAACACGGAAAAAAATTATTGTAGAATAGCCAAGTTAAAATTCTATCAACTTGATAGAGCCAATAAACCTAACAAAATCCTTAGTGATTATATCAAACAAAATAATGTATCCAAATTGTCTGCTGCTGAAAGCATGAACTTAATAACAAATTTTGGACTTATAGTGTGAGATGCAGTTCCACGTGAGATTCCCGGTTGGAAATTGTATATTTAAATAAGAGAAATTCTCAGTATATTTTTAGCACCAAAATTGAATTGCTCTAATGGTAATATTCTAAAAGTTTTAATTGAAGAACATCACGATCATACATTAGTTTATTTGGCGAACTGAAACCTACTTTTCACAACATGGTGCATTGTCCCAGAGCATTCGAAGAAACAGGCCCATTAGTGCATCATTGGGTCATGCGATTTGAATCCAAAAATAAAGAATCAAAAGATCTAATTAAAACTATTGCTAGCTCAAAACATTTATTAATTTCTTTGACTAAGAGGTATCAGCTTAAGCTGTGTAATTTACATCATAATGGTTTCCAAAATAAAATTTGTACAAGTGACCGAATAAAAAATGATTATGATGTTCGACTTTGTTTTCCGAAAATACAAAATGTCAATGAAGTTGAGTCTTTAAATTTTGTAGAAATGAACTGTTTAAAACTTTAAGCAGGAGAAACTTATTTGATCAGAATAACACCAGAAAACGACCAACAGCATTTTGGAAACATACATTGCGAGTATAGATTCCAAGACAATTTTCTTTTTTCATGTACTTCATTGAATGAATTACCTTTCATAGTCACTATGAAGCATATTATGTGACTGTTAATGATGTGCCTGATGTTTTAGTAGAATACAAAAACATACCGTTTTATACTATGGGTACACTTGCAGAAATAAATGGTTTTTTTTATGTAAACACGCGACTGCACCTATCATAAATAAAAAACATTTTCAAGACTTGGCTTTTTTTCAGATGGTTGTATGTTAATGATAAACTATATAACTCTGTGTTAATAAACTTTTGTTAAAAATATTTTCAAAAATTTGGAAAGCAACTATTTCAATTTCTTAATAACAATATTTCATCGCCTGGAAGTAACAAAGTACGATCTCACTTTTGCGCTGAGAAAGGAACAATTTTAGCGTTTCGGGTAAAAGAGATCTCAATAATAGAATAGATAACCGAATTTTTTTAACTACTGATGGGAATCTGGAGACATTTCACGCAAATCTGAAGTAATTTAGCTATTTTAATGCCTTGATGCTTTAAATTACATTTAATTCACTTTGTCGCCCTCTGTAACTAGATGGGAAAGCGAACGCCTAAAAAGATTAGCGAGTGCACGCACGCATCTTTGGGGACGTATAGTCCCTAACTGGTGGCAGCGCTTCTCAATTCTGTTTGAAAGTATAACTTCTGACGAGTTGGACAGAGGGTACCCTAGCGTCTTTCCCGTGTACATGTGCACAGACCCATCAAATGTGACGGGTAAACTTGCGGTAAATGCAAATCAGATTGATGGGACAACTATTTATCTGTTTTTATTATTATTGTTGCTCGGCTAAACTGATAGACGGAGACCAGGGGCTTTATCACTACGATCGATATCTTGCAAAAGTAAGAATTTTTTCGATAATTTCTACAAAAGTTATTTGCGATATTTCGAGACATGGCAAAACTCACAATTTTTTCCTATAGTCCCTATAAAACAACTAATATTTCAAATATTCCAACGATTTATTTGGTCCACCATGTTAGATAAACAGTTCTTAATTTGGTATTTTTATTGTTACGTTGGCAGTCAGCAAAGTAAATAACCAGTATTAACATGCATTGGTGACTGAGTACGTGTGGCCATATTATGTAAGCCTTTTAAAATTGGAAAATTATGTCATGTACTTAAATTTAAGAAATTCAAGAAACCTTCTACACCTTGGTTCTTTAAAAATGGTTGATTTTTTTCAATCGATCGGATGCTCTATACTTTGTAAATGCGATATCATATTATTGTTTAGTGACCTAAAGATCCGTATAGACTGGAATTTCTTCAGTTCCATGATTTTTCAATTTTTTGAGCTCTCATGTTGGGCTTGTTAATTTAAATTTGAAAGTCAAATTAGAATTTGTCAAGTGAAAAACAATATATAATGACTTTCGTACGATTTTTCGGTTTTTTGAAATTTTCGGGTAGCCATATTTAAATCATTGTTTTAAATTTTGTGCTTGTTACGTTAAATAACCGTTTTGCGACCACTAATATCCAAATAAAATGATTATTATCTAGTTTGGCGGTTTTTCTATTTTTTTGGCAGCATGAGATTGGCTATTTTAAATTTGAAATTCTCATTTCGAATGTTCCTTTAGCGACCCCAAATATCCCAATAGACTGATTTTTGGCTAATATGGCAGGTTTTTTTATGTACTTGGCCGCCATATTTTATTCGCCATTTTGAATTATAAACTAAAAATATCAAATTCGTGTTCAGCAGACCAGAAAATCCCTATCGTCTAATCTATGTACAATATTGGACGATTTTTAATTTTTTTGGCCGCAATATTGGATCCGACATTTTTAATTTTAAACTGTAGATGCCAAATTCGTTTTCAGCAGCCCAGAAATGCCCTATGGACTAATTTTGTCACAATTTTAGACGATTTTTACTTTTTTGGCCGATATATTGGATCCGCCATTTTGACTTTTTAGAAGCCAATGCCAAATTCATGTTCGGCAACCCATTAAACCTATAAAGATACTATTTTTAGAACAACTGTCTCATCTGTTTCTTAAAAATCAATTGATCTTCTGAAGAGAACGTTGTAGGGGGTGCCTTTGGGGGGTGTTTTCACCCCCAATTTACTTTTCTTCCAGTTTAGACCAATATTCCTGTATTCTGTAATGTTTAAGCTTAAAGCTCCAAAAAGAATTATTTTGATTGGATTAATACGGCTGCCACTATTTTGTTTTGATCTAAAAAATCGCGTTTGGTCCCACTGTGTGGTGTTCGTATACCACAGTCGAACGTTGTCGATTTTGTGAATTATGTCTTGAGGAACAGGAAAAATCGCGTACTGGTGTGGCGTGATCAGTTTTTCACGGCCCTTTGAATCACAAACATCCTGCAAGTGTGTCAAAAACTAGCGAGTATTAAGAATAGTGATTGACTACGACGACAGACGTGATAATTCAGAGGAAAAATTGTCAACAAAAATTCCAAGATCGTACTGGAGCAGTAAGAGTATTGCTTTGGAGACTGGACCAACAACATCATCAAGAAACAAAAATAGAATCGCACCTCCGGCACGACAAATGAAATTATGGCGTCGGTTGAGCGGAATAATGACAGGAAAGAGCAAGAAGTAAACCTGAAGGATAAAGAAAGCAATAGTGCTCTTGACACCATAATTGATTCACTACTGTTTGAGATGCATGTATCTGGATACAAATTTCGTGGCTCTGGAACAAATCTAGCAAAGTGCATTGAATATGGAGACATGGGAGTCGATCCTTTTTATGAAATTTGTCGTCAGCACAGTTTTTACCTATGCTACGGAGAAGAAGGGTTACCATCAAAAAGCCGATAGTATAATAGCTGAATTCACCCTTCCGCATACACTCGCTGGAGACACAGTACTGGACAAGCAAACAGTCGCTTTATTGAAGGCGTGCTCTATGTGCATCAAAACTACGTTTTAAAAGTTCTATCAACGCTTCAAGAAAGCCATGTGATTAAAATCTAACAGGAAAAAGAAGGAAAAGGGTGTGAATCGTTAAATAAAGAAAAAAAAAGAACAATGCATAATACTTGCAAACACTTTACTACTATGTGGCTTGCTCTACTGCATGCGCCGGTGAAAACAACTCGTGAGTGCTGTGGAAAAGATATTTTCGCGACCAAACGTAATAGGATGGCTTGAGGGTCAAGATGCTTACTATTAATGCAGACCTATGAGAAATCGTTCTTCCAAAAGAATTTATAATGTTTGCAATTATTACGATGTGTGTGGAACTGATTTAATGGACTTGAGATCTTTATAAACTAACAATAATGATTGCCCTCACATTCGTGTGATCATTGATTTCGTCAGCAAATACGGTTGCAGAGCCGAGCAGGGACAAAAACTCGAAAAATGTTGCAAAAGCATTTCAATCCATCTTGTCCGGGAGAAAAGATTGCAAACTAAAGTGTCTCCAGACTGACAAAGGTAAATAATGTATAGGACGTAGAATGCAGATAACTTCAAGAGACAATGAAATTGAATATTGGGTAGCTCGTAGACCGCAGACAAAAGCTGATATAGCCAAACGCTTCATAAGAACTATACAGAAAGAATGTGGCGGTACTTTTCACAAACAAATACTCTTTGTTTCGTAGACGGTCTTCTAATAATAGTCGAGGCATACAATCTCACAAAGCTCTTGTCGACAAAGATGGCTATATTACTGGTTGGCATGACTTTGCACAATGTTGCACAAGCACGTAAAGATATAAAATAAAGTTGTAACGGACATACTTACGACAGTCTAAAGTACAGCGTTGGAGATTAAGTTCTTCATAGTGAAGCGAAAAGTGTCATGTCCAAAGGTTACAAGAGTGGTTGGACTTAGGAGTTGTTTAAAATTATACTTATCTCTGGTACACGTCAACCTTCAATGTATTTTTTCAGAGACTTGGCCGACGAATTTTTTGACGAAGTCCTTTGCGAGCAAGAATTGAGAAGAGTGCGTAAGGATTTAAAGGAGAGCTTTTTCGAAGACAAAAAGATATTAATATGTTCTGGTAAAAGTCGATCCAAAGAATAATTCGTCAGTTGGAAGGGTAATACTTAAAATTTTAATTCATGAGTGAAAACTGATTATTTGAAAAACATACAATAAAGGACTAATTCTACATTGTTACATATTGCCTAGCAAAAGTGATATGCAGTATTAACTTGATAATAGTATTACGCATTATGTATATAGATTACCTTAACAAGTTAGCATGCACGGTTAAAACGCTGCACAGTATGTCTTTGTGGGTTTTTTTTTTCAAAATAGATGGTTCCTGCCAGAAAAATAATAATGTAATGATTTTTTTTGGAAAATAAAGTTGATCAGTTTTAGAATACAGGAAAATTATAGGAAAGACTTAACTTTTTTTTTCTGAGCTAGAAAATTCAAAAGAAACAGAATTTTTCAAAAATTGTTGATTGAACGATATAACTTAGAATGAAATAAATAAATTAGTGAGTACTGCAGTGAGTTTTTGAATATGTACCTTTTAATAATAATCTTTTTTTTAATACTTGACGTTTTTAAGTCAACTTTCAAACATAACCTTAAAAAATAGCGATTCATGCTGTTTTTGTCGTTTTATTCTCATCGAAAATTTAAATAACGACTAGACAATATTTCTAAAAGTAAAAACAATAGTCTAAACCAACACTAAATACAATTAATAATCGATAACAGTGTAAAGCCAACATAACCTCAAAAAATACCAAAGTATCTAATTTTTTTGTTTTTTGCCCTTAACAACATATACGTTTGTAATTAAAACTCTACAGTGTTTATTATTTCTGAAATATACAGATTATGAGTTCTTAAATATAGAAAAACTATGGAAAATAGCTAAAAAAATATTTTGAAAAATATTTACAAAATTTTCGATCCAACGTTAGAATTTTCAATGAAATAAATGGATTAGTGAGTGCCTTAGTGTATTTTTCACTATGTGTCTTATACTTATGATCATTGAAATTTCATTCAACATTTTCGAGTCCATACTTGCAGACATAACCCTGAAAATAGTGACTTATGCTTTTATTGTCGTTTTAATCGTATAGCAGATCAAAAGCGAGTATTTGTAATAATATAAACTAATAAAGAAACCAACACGAACCCCAGCTACTTAACATTAACAGTAAAAAGCCAACATAACCTTAAAAAATATCGAAATATCTAATTTTTTTCCGAATCTACCCTAAATAACATATATGTTCGTAAATGTTACTTGCCACAGGAAAACGGTATTGTAATTATTCTTTTTTAAAAACACACGTTCTTAGTTGTAGAATCAAAAAAAAACCTACAGAAAAGACTACAATAATTATCTTAGGGTTATAACTATAACTTTACATTTTTGAGGCTATACTTGCAGACGTAACCTTTAAAAATACCGTTTTATGCTGTTTTTGTCGAACTGATCTCGTAGCAGATTAAAATAACTACTTATTATTCGTAATAATTTTAACTAATGTTCCAACCAACACACACTACAGTTACTTAACGTTGATACTGTAAAGTTAAGATTTTCTTGGAAGAAAAATTGACATCCTGATTAATAATGATTAAGCCTACTGCAATAAATGGAATCGTGCTTAGAATCATTCTTCACTTGCGTTACTAATATAAACTTGATTTATTTCTACTAAGACTTTAAAATATTACTTATCACTTTTTATCAACACTTACTACCACTTTTGTTACTTTATAACCTGTATGTAATGCATGCAAAGCCATCGTAAAAATTGTTGCGGACTTATGGGACATTTATAGGACTTGCTTCAATAACCACAAAAATTTGCCGAAGCCTTAGGTGTTGATAAAAAACTTGTCTGTAATATGTCAACAGTAATAGCTGTATTTAGATGTGGCAAAGAAATCAACCAACCTAAATTCGAAATTCTTTGCCTAGATACATACTGGATGTATTATACTTTGTACCCTTGGATAAGTTTAGTCCTAGTGTGCATAAGTTGCTTACGCACGGCTGCCAGATCTCTAAACAATTCCCAGTTCCATTGATATTTCTATCAGAAGATGCCAGTAAAAGTTGGCATCGTTTAGACAGACTACACATGACAAGGCATGCAAAATAGTCAAGCAGAAAAGCTAGATTTACTGATGTATTCAATAGGAGCATGTATCTATCAGATCCTCTACTGTCATTATTAAATATAAGTGATGGACAAATAAGTGAGGATAAAAAGAAAATTTTAACCGATGTACAACAGTATTTATAAAACAAGTAAGATTACTATGCAACAAATCGGTATTTCTCTAGAACAAATTATGTAGTGATGAAAAAATGTAGTAAATAATTACAAATTAATACGTTGTTCAGGGTAAAAACAAAAAAATTCGATACTTCGATATTTTCTAAGAGTAATGTTGACTTTTTACTGCTAATATTTGTACTGCTAATAGTAACTGTAGTTTGTGTTAGTTTCTTTATTAATTTATACTATGAAAAAAAAAGAATTTTGATCTGCTAAACAAATAAAACGACAATAACAGCATAAGTCACTATTTTGGGATTATATCTACAAGTATTGACTCAAAAATATTAAATAAAATTTCAATAATCATGATTGAAAGACAAATAGTGAAAAATACACTAAGGCACTTACAAATCCATTTATTTTATTAAAAATTCTAACGTTGGATCGAAAATTTTGAAAATTTTCGTTTTTCTTGAGTTTTCAAACCTTAAAAATATTTTTTTAGGTCTTTGTCATAGTTGTTCTATATTCAAGAACTCACAATCTGTATATTCCAGAAAGAATAAGCACTATGCAGTTTTAATTACAAACTTATATGTTGTAAAGGGCAGAAACCAAAAAAATTCGATACTTCAATATTTTTTGAGGTTATGTTGGCTTAAAACTTTTATCGATTATTAATTGTATTTAGTGTTGGTTTAGACTTCTGTCTTCACTTTTACAAATATTGTCTAGTCGTTATTTTAATTTGCTATGAGAATAAAACGACAAAACCAGCATGAATCGCTATTTTTTAAGGTTATGTTTGAAATTATAGATTTAAAAACGTCAAGTAATAAAGAAAAGATTATTATTGAACGGCACATATTTAAAAACTCACTGCAGTACCTAATCATTTATTTATTTCATTATAAGTTATATCGTCAATTCAACAATTTTTGAAAATTTCTGTTCCTTTTGAATTTTCTAACCTCAAAAAAAAAATTGAGTCTTTCCTATAATTTTCTCATATTCTAGAACTGATGCACTTCATTTTTCAAAAAAAATTATTAAATTATCATTTTACTGGCAGGAGCTATCTATTTTGAAAAAAAAAATCCAAAAAGACACACTGTGCGCCGTTAGTATACCAAGAAGAACAAGAAGAAGCAGAAAAAAAAGTGCCGTTTTGGTTTTAATACTGTGCAGAGTCTAGTGATTGTTTATTTTAGAAGGGGCAGTTACGTAGTTTCCAAGTTTGTCTGCCCCGAAACATCTAACAGCGAATACGCACACCGATCAACGTTATCCGACAAATGACGTAAAATCTCTGGATTTGGAAGTACAACAATTGTTTTTGTTAACAACAAGGAGATTAAATCTATCCGTCTGGCCAATCTCACCAACATTCTACCGTTAATGCTTCTAGTTTACAGCGACATCTGTGAAGAATACATTATAGACATTCAATCACGTTTGCTGGGAGCAGTGTCATAAGACCTTTAAAGTGAATTCTACAGTAGTAGAGAAAAATAAAATTTTCCTAACTCCCATGTACATGCCACGTCTTCCATGTCAATTAACTCGTTTCACACCATCGAAATCGATATAATGGATTAAATTGGTAAACTCATGCCCTTTGAATTTGGAACGTTAACAGTGACACTTTATTTCAAACGAGCCGATTAAAAATAATAAATATCTACGATGACTATTTCATTCCACAAAGTGGTGGAGGGGGGTTTGATCACGATTCGTAGGATCAGTGGAGGATTTAGAAAAATTTACGTTGGCTCTTTCATCAAGGAGGGCACAGGGGTATTGGATTATTTCCTGCCGGGGTATTTCGACGAGTTTTGCTCCCCCCCCCCCCCCCCCCCCCCCCCCCCCCCCCCCCCCCCCCCCGCCCACGCCCCGCGGCCCCCCCCGCGCGCCCCACGCCCACAATATACCTTTTAAGGAGAGAATTCAAAATTTCGTGAAGAAATCTGGCAACCTGATAAAATGGACGGCCGAAGAAAAAGTGGATAAGCTTATGAAAGGTTTTGGATATAAATTCGGCCGGTTTGATAGGCCATTTCAGCAAGAACTGCAGAGAGGATCTGCAAATTCGATACGTAATTGTCGTAAGACCAAAGATAATAAATATAAAGGTGAGAAGAGTTTGCAGTCATTGCAAAAATAAAACGAAACCAAAGACGATTGTTGCATCACACAAGAAGAAGAAGGAGAAGCAGAAAAAGAAGGGGAGACAGAAGATTACTGCTAGAGATATTCTTGATAGTTAAATAAAGAAAATGAATTTCCTGCAAAGCCCCTCGTATCAGTATTGAGTGGCTAATTAAAAGCTTTTTCTGTTCGATATTCAACCGACGCAAACAGCCATCGAAGGATTGCAGTGGGTACAGTTCATGCCGATATCATCGTTAACGGACGATTTACCCATCAAATTCATCGTACCAGGTAATAGCGAAGAATATATTCATCTTGCTTGTACTATGCTTAGTCTACGTGACAAACTATGTGTCAGTAAAGATGATAATTTAAGTGCGGATCTATTAGCTGAAATCACAAAAGCGGAACCTGTAAATAATTTTATGCACTCGCTGTTCAATCAAGTTGATGTAATCTTCAATCAGAAATCTGTATCAACACGGAACAATGCCTATGCCTATAGAGCGTACCTGGAAACTTTATTGAATTAAGAGCCTACTCCAAAATCATCGCATTTGACGAGTGCGTTGTAGTATGATGATACAGCGGGAAAGATGGACGAAGTGGTGTAGGTTTAAGTGGGTCCAGCAAAGAGGCGTGTATTATTACTAGCAAAGAAATCGATTAATCTCATTGGTTATCTCGATTGTAACGTTTACAACCAGAAATAGTTACTCAACATTGGCATCGAAGTAAGAATCCGGTTAGTAAGATCGCGTGGCGCTTTTTGTCTCATAGACAGCTCAAATTTAGTATCTGTACGCATCAATGAAGCTAATCTTTTAGTTAAACGAGATATAATAAGTTCATCTGTTCTGCTTGCCTTTGCTACAGCACTGCTAAAGAGTACAGCAAAATACCCCCTTATGTTGGTCGAGGTTAAAGCTCTGACGATGCAAAGAGGTATTCACGGCAAGGCTTTGGATAATATAATTTTTGGTCGATTGCCACAACAAGTTATTGTCGGTTTTATAAAAAACAAAGGTTATAACGGCGATTGTACAATAAGTCTATTCAATTTTTCATTATATTTACCTAAGTTTTCTGTGTTTGTACATGGACGGTGTTCGTTCCAAGCCATTGCAGCCATACTTAAGAGCTGATAATTTGTACGTAGATGCTTACCATACCTTGTTTTTGGGTACTGGTGCTCACTTTTTCAACGGAAAAATCACATTCATCCCGAATCTTATCCACACGGGTACACTTTGTTTGCTTTCTGTTTGACACCCGATCTCTCGGCCAACGAATGTTCACATTGATTCTAATTCGATACGGTAGCGTAAAATGGTACATTTGATTCACCAGAGCGCTGACTACAACAGTAAATTGTATCGTGCATGTAGAGTATGGAAAAAATTTTAAAATTGATGCGTCACGTCAAGTCATTGTGGACTTTAGTGGTTAAGAAGGTTCCATGGTCAAAAGAAGCTATATTCTAGAATTATTTATAAAGTAAATTGTGCAAATCTAATAACATCAAGCTCATTTTCATATCATACAAGGGTGATCATTGTGTTAAAAAAAAATGTTTGTTCTTAATTTTCTATTTTGCATGCCAAGATATTATCACTAACAATAGCATCTAAATTATTCTCATGAAAAATTTTCAATTTTAATTGGGTATTAATTAACCAAGGCTCGTTTTATTTTCCAAATGATTTAAGATAGGGTTAACGTAACAAATTTTCTAAAATTATTAACGTGTCTAGAGTAACAAGTCATTAGTCATACGAAAATATAAGTTCTTACCAGTTTCCCTATAAACAATTGCACGTGCCATTGGACAAGTTAATTATTTATAAATCAGTCACATCAACCCTATCTTTAATCAATTAGCGAATAAAACAAGCCTCGGTAAATTAAAATTGAATTTGAATTAAAAATCTCCCATGAGATTCATGGAGGTGCTATTGTAAGTGATAATATGGCAAGCAAAATAAAAGATTAAAAAAAAAAAAATTTTTTTTTCAACACAATGATAACCCTTGTATGATAGGAAAATGAGCTTTATGTTATTAGATTTGCACAATTTATTTTATAAATGATTCTAGAATATAGCTTCTTCTGACTATGAAACCTCCATAAATGGCGCTAACATGTATACATGATTATATACACACACTTCTCCGATTGCGCACATCAGTCTCATGGTTTGATTGCTGTTGGTACAATCAAAGAAACATAATGGATCTCGTCGTAGTCATTCAGTATTTTAAGGTGAAGAAGGACATAGCAGTTCTAAAAGAAGTTGCAGTTGTTGCTTTAAACAACTATTTATCTGTACATGGAGTTTTTACAATATCTTGTCATTTACAAAAGTTCAGTAAGGGAGCGCAATGACAAAATACTTGGTTGTCTACGTATGATCATGGACTTGACTATTTTAAGGGTAAAGCAGGGCCGAAAGTATATACATGTATATTGTACTAAGTTGAAATTTAAAAGGAAATTGTGGTAAATATAAACACAAACGTATCTCTGTACACAGAATATTGTATCAATTATAAGACACACTTTCTTGTTTACAATACTTACAATGATCACACTTCTTACCTATAAAACAAAGAAACTATATTCAATGTTAATTATTTACCGTTCCCTCTTTTACAGTTATATGGTTTACACTAAAATAATTGATCATGCACTGTGCTTAGTTAAATTGCCTCTGCATGCTCGCGTTTAACTGTTCTAATATCATATTGTACAAAGAGATATTTATGTTACCGACACTTGTAGCGGGGCGGGGAAATACAAATCATACTAAGGTAGTATACTTCCTTACATCTCCCTCTCCATAAAAAATGGAAATTTAATAATTTTTGTCCAACGTACAGTCGATATATTATATTATATTTCTGTCCTCTTCAATGCTACTTTTAGGCTGGTTGAGCTGGATGAGTTTTGACATGTGGAACAAATTTGACTCTACTTTTTAGTGTCGTGTATTAATTTCATAGATTGAATTTGATATTTTATTAAGAACTTTGTTCAGCCCGATTCTTAGTTCGTCTAATTCTTTTCTTTTTAGTTTATTACCATTCTCTACGAATACCAAATCTCCAGTTTGAAAAGTATAATTTTTTCTACCTTCATCGTGCTTCGCTTTATTGTTAATGTGATACTTGATGCCATTTTCTAATGCTATCTTCCTATTTTTAGTTAAGCCGTAATTTTTTTAGTTTTAAGTTCATCCGGTACGATTAAACTATCTACTCCTTATGATAGATAACTTGGTATGTATTTTGTGACTGTATGTATTGTCTTATTATATGTTTTTACGCATTTATGTGCTATTGATGTCCAAGCTGATTTTTTATCTTTTTTTTCATTAAGTTTGCATCTGATTTTGTTAACTAGTGTCTGATTTAATCTTTTGTTAAGTCCATTTTAGAAAGGTGCATCCTTTGATGTAAATATTAGTTGTATATTTTCTCCATTTAAAAAATCTTTGAATTATTCGGAATGAATCCCAGGATATTGATCAGCTAGAATCATTTTCTTTTGTCACTTATTGATACTAACCTTATTATTTTTATAAAATTATGTGCGTTCTGTGTTTTTGAAGTTAGTATATATGCATAGCGTGTAAAACTATCCACTCAAAGGTGTTAGTATTTTTCTGTTGATTTCTGACCTCCAAAACCACCAATTGTATCAATTGAAACTATTTATAATGGATATTAAGCCGGACCAAGATGTGACATAAAACCATATTTATTTTGGCCCCTAGATTTATTTTTTATGCATGTCTTACAGCGTTTGCAAGTCTCCTGAATGTTTGTGTCTATATTTGTCGCTGTGTAGTATGATTTTACCATATATGTCAATTGATTAATGCCTATGTGGCAAAATTTTTCATATATTTTTCTTATTAATTCTTTGCTAAAATTTTCTGACACTAAAATTTTATTGTTTTTCATTATTCTTTTACAACAGTATTTTTATTTTCTTAAATAAGTTTATCCTTTTTTATTCTATATTCTTATTTCTTTTTTGGTCCTTTAAGATGTCGTTGAAAGTTATTTAATTTACAATTTTTAGATCATCGTTAGTATTATTTTTCGCGCTCAGTACTGGATTTCTGCTTAAATAGTCAGCTTCTATATTTAGTTTTCCTGGATTGTACTTCACCTTGAAGTCGTATTGTCACAAGTAATAGGTCAAGTCACCTAACTCTTCGTCTGTTCGTGATTTAATGTTTAGGTTTTCCAGTGGTTTATGATCTGTGAAAACTATGAATGATTTTCCTAGAAGCCAATGTTG
>JAPYYV010010416.1:0-13031 GCA_030522625.1 Copidosoma aretas
TCTGTTTCAGCCTGTACTATAGCAATTGGTATGAGGTCTAATAACTGTCTGCATTCTGCTTGTCGTATTCTACTATTTTATACCAAAATCATGAGGATTAAATAACTATATCTGATCCGTCATGCAATGTTAGTCGCTATTTTGAATCGACAATAAATTTACGCAAGTAACCGTATTTGACTCGTCATACTAACTTCTTTAATATTAATATTATGGGTGTTATAGTACAATAGACGATCCACAATTTTTTGTTAGCCACTAGTTATAATGTGAAATGGATTAATATATTTTCCTCTATTGTACGTACCATACCCTTTTATTTTATATCCAATTGTAGGGAATGTAGTGAAATAGTTGATTCGTCATTTTGTGCAAGATACCATTTGGAATGCAAAACGTTGCAACTCATATAATTCTATTCTTCTCACCATAATCTTTCATTCGATACCTATATTTTAGGGGTCGTAGTGAAATGGATGATGAGCCATTTTGAATGGAAATTGATGCAATACATTCGAATGTATTGTACTTACCAAACCCTTTCATTTAATACCCATATTGCAGGAGTTGTAGTGAAATGGATGATCCGCCATTTTGTGTTAGTCGCCATTTTGAATTAAAATGAATGCAATACAAGTAAATGTATTATACTTATCGAACCCTTTCATTTGATACCCATATTGCAGGGGTTGTAGTGAAATGGATGATCCGCCATTTTGTGTTAGTCGCCATTTTGAATGAAAATTGATGCAGTTTATTTAAATGTATTCTAATTACCAAACCCTTTTACTTGATACCTATATTGCAGGGGTTTTAGTGAAATGGATGATCCGCCATTTTGTGTTAGTCGCCATTTTGAGTGGAAATTGATGCAGTACATTCAAATGTATTCTACTTACCAAACCTTTTTATTTGATACCCATATTGCAGGGGTTGTAGTGGATGGGATGATCCCTCATTTTGTGTTAGTCGCCATTTTGAATTGAAAATGGCACCTTACACCTCAATACATTAACTGCATGTTCACTGCTTTTTTGATCGTTATTTAGAATGAGTTGTAGTGAATAAGATCGAATTACGACAAAAACAATGGAAATTGTTCATAATTCTTTCATATTGGGCGCCATATTGCCACCACCATCTAGGATCTCTACGAATTGTCTTTATTATTGAGAAATGTGACCTTGATAATACAAAGGATGCTTATTTTTCTTGTTTACTACAAATTACAATAATGTTTCTGAAAAATTTAGTTTTTTCATCATTTTGGGGCAAGTTTGGGGGGTTTTCTACCCCCCCCCCCCCCCCCCCCCCCCCACGGGCACCCCGCCCCATCCAAAACCTTAAAAATAAAAAAAGAATCATCAGAATCGGACTATACAGTCGGGAGCTATCTTATTTTGAGAAAAATTAGACCATTTCCTCCCACAGTGCGCCGTCTTCAAGGCGACCAAGTACGCGTTGGTCGTCGATACTCGTTGCGGTGTGCTGGGCAATGCATTGGTAATACATACAAAGCTTTACAGTTAATATAAGACAAAATGAAAAGTATTCCCTATTATGAGAAAAAAAAACCAACGTTATTAACAATAATTTGATATTTATTCCAAAATAGCATAACTTACAAATAATTACGTGATAATACGGTCCGAATTTTAAAACGTTCGGTACGTGATCGTTACAATGTTGAGAGAGAGGTTATATCCTTACACTTGTTTTGACCAATAGGATACCATCATTTCTCCCCTTTGTCGACGAATATGAGCTCCAACTTCGAACGAAGCTTGCAGAAATTTAAAGTGATTTCCGATAACGTGATATGCACCGTGAAGAAGGAGCGTTCCTATCCGCATCAAGAAGAGGCCGACACTAAAATGGTGTTTCATGCATGCAAAGTTAAAATTGCGGATACTGATGTTTTAATTATTATGCTCGGTAATATGGCGCACATTCACAATGAGACGAATGTCTAAATGGAAATGATCCCGGCAATCGGCAGAGATTCAAACACGTTAATCAATCAGTAATAAACTAGGACCAGATTTATGCTTAGCATTACCTGCCCTGCATGCCGTGAGTGGATGCGATTACAATCAAGCATTCTACCGCAAAGGCAAAAGTAAGCCGTTCCATGTATTAGAAATAAATGGCCAATTTATCACAGCTTTCATCGAACTAGGTCAAACTAATATCCCGGAATCTACTGAATTTGACACTGTTGAAGAATTTTTATGCCACATGTATGGTTTTTAGAAATTAAGATCTGTTGATGAGGCTCGATTAGACGTATTTTCAAAAAACTACCCCTTCAACGACAATACAGATATTTTAAAGATCAATTGTTTACAATTTGATGGATCGCTTCTTCCGCCCTGCCAATCCGAGCTAAGACAACATGTGTGGCGGCTCAAATAGCCCGCGCTCAAAGACGCACTTTCCGCTCCATTCGCAAGATGGCCAAACTTTAGAGTCGCGTCCCGCCAAGCGAAGAAAAACGGCTTCGGTTAATATACAAGCACGATCATTATCATTCGATGCCGCACTACTCAGGTGTCTAAGGCAGAGAGCACGTCGTCGGCCTTACTGATAAGTCCAGTCGTGCTCTCGGGACAAAACATATTTTCCTCTTTCTAGTAAACAACACGATCTCTACACATGTGCTTCGCACCGTTTACATCGCAAGTCTCTGGAGGCACGCGCACTTACAACAACCAACAAACAAAATCCCGACGCGGTATGGATAGGAAGAGATTGAGAATGAGTACGTGATGAGGTGGTTTGAGGGTGTACGAATGCCAGAAACTGTGAATAACATTATAGTAGAAAACTGTGCTCCACAAGGTATAATGAAAAATCATAATAACTTTATTTATTCGTGCATTTATTGAAGTTAGCGTTTACAATTATTTTTCAGATGATCCCGTTGCCGATGTAGAAACAAATACAATAGGTGTTAACGATGATCAGCATGTTGATGATGATAATGATGAAGGAGATGATAATAGTTATGGTTAAGATGTTATACGTGATGACAGCGA
Source organism: Copidosoma aretas (assembly GCA_030522625.1). NCBI lineage: Eukaryota > Metazoa > Arthropoda > Insecta > Hymenoptera > Encyrtidae > Copidosoma > Copidosoma aretas. Next base: position 3,039 of record JAPYYV010010416.1, read on the forward strand.
TTGTAAAATGTCAGATACCGATAGTGTTTTTGGAGATAAAGATAATGATAATGATGTTGCTCAATAATTATTTATAATTTATGCTATTTTGTATGCTAGGAATGTTTCAAATCTTATCTCCTATTAATTGTTAAAGCTTTATATGTATTACCAATGTATTGCCCAGCACACCGCAACGAGCATCGACGATCAACGCGTACTTGATCGCCTTGAAGACGCGGGCATTAGTCCAGCCTGATTATTGTAGTTCCTAAAGGTGTCATAGTTCATGTATCAGAGAATGTAACAATATAATTTTGAAGCGTGATACAATTAGTTTTAGGCAGAAAAAAGTCGATCGACCGCGCGCATCGGGAACATTTTTTTCGTCCAGAGTTCGTTTAGTGTACAGCAAACTCAGAAATAGGATTGCAAAGTTAATGCGAAAACTGCACATTACTGTGCCAGTTACACTTTACTAGGGTAAAAGTGGCGTGCCAACTTTACAGACGTTGATGACATACTATCATTTTTTACTTATAAAATTAATCTGTCTATTTTATCTTTAAAAGAATTTATTCATATATGCATGGGTCCAAATTTGATGTATTATTGTTTACTAAAATATTATTTCATAAAACTTATAAATTTTAATATTATTGCTATAAAAATGATATATCTGTATATGAGTAGTGATTAAAATAATAGATATTTTTATAGGTCAACTTTTCTAATATATTTCGAAGATTGTAAAATTAAAAATAAAAACCGTAGAACCAGTAAGACTACCACAACAAAGTTTGGGGTACTGATTTTAAAAATGAAAAGTTAAAATATTGTACAATATAAATTTGACAGTATTAAAAATGGACTAGCCTGAAGTACTTCCAAAAATTCCAGTGTTGGAAGAAGCAATTTGTCCAAATGGCATCGTTTGTTGTGTGTTTTGTTGTTGAGACTGGCCAAAAAGACTTGAATTACTAGGTTGACCAAAACCAAACGAAGCAGGTTTACTGGTTTGTCCGAAAGTGGAAGTCGAAGAACCGCTTCCAAAGAGATTGGTATTCGCATTCTGTTGGGTACCAAATAACGCAGAACTTGCATTTGTATTACTAAATCCTAAAATAACAGATATTATTATCATATATTCTTGAAAACGTCATGAAATATAAATGAAAAAAAAAAAAAAAAAATTCCAGAATGATTTAGAAAAATTTATAGACTATTACATAAGTCTTCTGTACCATAGGATGATATGTAAACATATACTTATTGTACTATCATAGTGATACCTACATAAGTAATATATGTAAACCTAAGATAATTTATTTAAGTTTATAAGCACTGCACTGTTTGTTATACATACATAATAATAATAATAATAAGTACAGCACTGCTTGTTACTTGTACATATCAATAAGCGCATATAATACATTGGAAAAAGAGTTAAGTACCGTCTGAAAGTATTTTGTTGCGTCAATAAATTAAATTGCATTGCTGAATACATAGTGGATTAGAAAACATTTTTGATTAAAGTCAAGTAGCATAACAAAAAATTTAAGGAATGTATGTTCGGTTTTAATACCTACAAATTGCCAAAAATATTTAAATAATGAAAAAAAAAACAGAAAAATACATTTGAATTTAACGAGGGTGGCGAGGGTGGCTCAGCTAAGCTTTATAAGATATATATGTCGGACAAACCACAGCCTAAGATAGTACAAAATTTTGTTGTTTTGGCGCAGTACCCTGCTCATGCAAAATGAGTTTTGACAGAATAGTTTTCACTGCCAAGAGGAGTGTTAACAAAAAGTATTCTTTTTAACAGTTTTACTCTTATGCATGCTGGCTTTACTGGTACACAAAAATACAAACCGATGCACAAATTATTTCAAAAAAACCTATTTTTATCTTTACCAATTTGTTTCCTATAGTTAAAGCTGCACTGAAGGGCCAATACTAATCGTCCAGATGTTAAGGACGTTCTCCGGGTTCAATGGTTCTCAATTAAAGTTGATGTAAGTTGAGAATCTCTTTTTATTTATTTATTCACTAATAAATGCTAGTTTATTTGGGCAAATTTGATTTTGGCTTTTTTTCGTGACCGTCTTAAGCAAAAGGATGTTACAGTACTGCCAAGTTGCTTGGTGCGTCAGCTTCTGTCTCGGTGGAGGCCAGATAAGGTGTTATTAAAATTATTGTTACTTAATAATTAATATGGAAAGGCCTATAATACTTTTGCTCATTTTTTTCCTTAGGAATTTGTTTATTATACACAATTTTTTTAGGGAAAATACTACGAAAATTCATCAAGTTATGCTCGAAAGTGTGCGTTTTTCTTTCGCCCAGGTTATAGCTATAGATACACTGCACTGTTAAATCGACAATCTTTAAAACTGAAAAGTTCGCAATTTAGTATGGAAACATCTGATTAAATTTTCCACACGCGTAAATAACACATACATTTCACACATATTTTACTGTCAGCAAATTATTACGACAACTACTGGACCCGGAGAACGTTCTTAAGGCAGTTACTAAGATAGTATTTATAGTTGTAATAGTAGGCAGTATCATTACGGCAAATGGTGTATTTGTGTATGTACCATCAATACTTTTATATTACAAATACGCAATCATAAAACTTGTTAACTGATGTAAATTCTTACAGTTACTTGCCAACTACTGATTTGCTAAATATGGTTCATTACTCTATATTTGAAGGAATATTATCGATAGATACAGGCCCCAATTATATTGTATTAAAGATCGCTTTATTTCTGGTAATACTTACGAGTAAATCTGTTCTACAGCTCTGCATGTAAGGAATGTATTTAATTAGGCCCCATACTCCCCAAAGATCTCATTACTTTCATCATTAAAATAATTCATCCAAATACGGTTAGGTAAGATATACTACAAAATAGTGTAAAATATCTTTTCAGATCATTTGACAGTTAAGAGTATCCAGTCATGCTTTATTTCTATTTACAGTAATACTAAGTGACAGATGAAACATTAAATTGATCAAACATTTGCAATACATCAAAAAATGCATCAACTTTCGAGCTTTATTCGTTTCGATGTGTTTAAGTTTTTTGGTTCTGCTGTTTTATCAGATGATTTTTTACTGTTTTTTGTAAAAAAGGAACATAAAATAATACTGAATAAAATTTTAATTTCCAGGAAAAAGAAGAAAATTCATCCGTATCTTTGACAAATAGGGGCATAAACAATGATAAACAGCAATTATGAGACATAATTTATGTATATTTATCGCTTTAAGTAAAGGAAAACTATTAGGAATCCCCTGTGCAAGCTTACATTATGTTGGGTTGCGATTATTCGATTACCATGTTAATATATAATTTTAAATATCAGGGGGGCAAATTATGAAGTATATAATATAGCGCGGTGCTATGCGTCGTCTGCTATCTGCTACTCAAACTTGCACATAGCGCGACCGCGCTACTTGATAGTATCTTGAGTGTGTGTACATGCATACAACTTAAAACTACGAAAATAATTACAAAAACAATATTTGATTTGAATTACAATTGTAATACTACTTTGGTTACTTTCATCAAATAGGTAACTATATAAGCAACTCATTTATCCATGAATGGGTTTAGGTGACTCGTTATTTGTAGATGCAACTGCTTCAAATAAGTTAGTAGCTTAACTTGACGTGAAAGCATAACGTTTCTAAACTTGTAAAAAGTCAGTGGTCCAAGCACAACTAGTTATGAATCCAATACTAGATGATCTGGGGTTAGTTGTACACATACAGTCTGGCTGTTCATAGACATGATTCTATCATGACAATCACAAATAAATGTGATTAATCTAAAATTTGGTACATAATTATGGTTTTATACAACTCAATGCTTATAATACTCATTTCAAAAATATAATAATTAGCAAAATAGTTGTTTTTATTCAAGTCATATTTTTGCTACTAATTTGCGTAGATTTCGTAGAGCCATCACTGGCTAAGGTTAGCTTTTCATTTTAATTTAGATATTTTATTTACTCTCTATCAACGCTCAACTTTAAGCATTATTATTATTTCCAAAATGAACAACAAGGAACCTGATCGGCAAGACATTGAAACGCTGACTTGCTGCATACTTCGCAGTTGCAAGGTGCTAGTAGGTTGTAATAAGGAGGTATTAATTTTTTACGCTTTTAGCAAGTCATCTCATTCTATGTATGTACAAATTTTTTGATTTAACTTGATAAACTAGAATCTGATCGAAAATCGGAAAAATCGTGTCCGTCAAAAAGAACTTTTACTATTTTGAACTGGCATTTAATTTAAATTAATGTATAGTGTCTAAATTTAAGGACGTTTATGCTACTCAGTGGTACTCAACCAATTCATGTGTAAAAAGTTTCAAACGTTAGAACACAAAAAAAATCCGAATTTTTTTTTTATTGCTTCCAAGTAGCAAAAAATACAAAAAATCACTTTTTCGAAATAATACAATAATAATTAGCCTAAATGATAAGTCCTAAAAGCTGAACAACCCTGTTTGAAGAAAAATTCAAAACAGCGTCAAAATCAAATCACCGGCGCACAAGACATATGCTAAAGAGAAGGCAAAACCGGTTATAAGGAAAAAATCACGAATCAAACCCAATCCTACGTAGGCACCAAGTAAAAAAGTGTAAAATAAATGAAAAAACCAAAGACCTAACGTAAAAAGTAGAGCAAACAGCAATAATTTGCGAATTTGATACATAATATCACGAAAAATCGACGGTTTTTTGTAAGTTTGGACACTATGGCCGAGAAATTTCGCCGGTAAACAAATTGTAATAAGTCGGTTTATGTACAATACACAACTATATAAAGTATAAGCGCTTGGAAACACATACTCTAATATAGCCATATTTTAACTCTAAAAGCTGAAAATTAACAGTTTTTTGTAAATATGAGCACTGCGCCGATAAAAATTCTCCGATACAAATATTATAATACGCGTGTATATGTAAGACACACCACTGTGTGCCGTATGAGAACTCGGAAACAAAACCTCTATCTTTCATAGTCGTTTTCGTGCTGTAAAAGCAAAAAGTTAATAGTTTTACGTCAGTTTGGGCACAGCGCCCATGAAAACTCTCCGATATAAATATTTCAATATTTTATATATGCAAGACCCACAACTGTGTGCAGTAAGAGCAATTGAAATCATAACCTCTAATGTTTATAGCCGTTTTCGTGCCGAAAAAGCAAAAAATTAACGGTATTTTGTATGTTTGGGCACTGCGCCCATGATAATTCTCCGATTTAAATATGTAGATATATGTGTATATGCAAGGCGCATCACTGCGTGCAGTATGAGAACTCGGAAACATAATCACTAATGTTTATAGCCGGTTTCGTGCTGTAAAAGCAAAAAAAAAAAGATATATGTGAGTTCGGGCACTGTGCCAATAAATATTCTCTGATTTCAATATTTTAATACAAGTGTTTATGTAAGACACACCACTGTGTACAGTACTAGCACTCGAAAACATAACCTGTAATTTTTATAGCCGTTTTAGTGCCGTAAAAGCAAAAAATTAGAAGTTTCTAGTTTGTTTAGGCACTGCACCCATGAAAATTTTCCGATATACATGTTTTAATATATGTGTATATGTAAGACATACAATTGTGTACAGTATGAGCATTTAGAATTATAATCTCTAATGTTTATAGCCGTTTTCGTGCTATAAAAGCAAAAAAATGACAGTTTTTTGTAAGTTTGGGCACTGCGCCCAAGAAAATTCTCCGATTTAAATATTCAAATACGTGTGTATATGTAGGACACACTACTGCGTGCAGTACAAGCGCTTGAAAAAATTACCTTCAATTTTCATAGCAATTTTCTTACTCTAAAAGCTAAAACTTAACAGTTTTTTGTAACTATAGGCTCTGCGCCCATAGAAATTCTGCGATATAAATCTTTTAATCTGTGTGTACATGTAAGACACACAACTTTGTACAGTATAAGAACTTGGAAACATAACCTTTTAATGTTAATAGCCGTTTTCGCGATGCAAAAGCAAAAAAAAACAGTTCTTCGTAAGTTTGGGCACTGCACCCATGAAAATTATACAAAATAAATGTTTGAATACGTGTTTATACGTAAGAACCACCACTGTGTGCAGTATGAGCGCTCGGAACATATCTAATTTTTGTAGCCGTTTTCGTGCTGTAAGAGCAAAAAATTAATAGTATTTTTTAAGTTTGGACACTGCGCCCATGAAAATTTTCCGATATAAATGTTTTATTACATGTGTATATGTAAGACATACAATTGTATACAGTATGAGCATTTAGAAACATAATCTCTAATGTTTATAGCCGTTTTCGTGCTGTAGAAGCAAAAAAAAAGTTTTCTGTAAGTTTGGGCACTGTGCCTATAGATATTCTCCGATTTAAATATTTAAATACGTGTTTATACGTAAGACACACCACTGTGTGCAGTATGAGAACACGGAAACATAACCTCTAATGTTCATAGCCGTTTTGGATCCGTAAGAGCAAAAAATTAATAGTTTTTTGAATGTTTGGCACTGCGCCCATGAAAAATCTCCTATTTAAATAATTTAATACGTGTGTATACGTAAGTCACACCACTGTGTGCAGTATGAGAACTCGGAAACATAACCTCTAATGTTAATAGCTGTTTTCGATCTGTAAAAGCAAAAAATTAACAGTTTTTCGAATGTTTGGGCACTGCACCAATGAAAATTATCCGATTTAAATATTAAAATACGTGTGTATATGTAGGACACACTAATGCGTGCAATATAAGCGCTCAAAAACATGACCTCTATTATTTATAGCAATGTTCTTACTCCAAAAGCTAAAACTCAACAGTTTTTTGAAACTATGGGCCCTGCACCTATAAAAATTCTGGGATATGAATATTAATATACGTGTCTGTGTGTAGGACACACCACATAGTGCAGAATAAAAATTTGGAAACATAACCTCTAATTTTTATACCTGTTTTTGTGCTGTTGAAGCAAAAAATTAATAGTTTTTTGTAAAGATGGTAACTGCGCCCATGAAAATTTTTGAATTAAATAATTTAATGTATGTGTATATGTAAGACACACAACTGAGTACAGTATAAGCACTCGGAAACGAAACTTCTAATATTTATATCCATTTTCGTTTTGCAAAAGCAAAAAATTAGCAGTTATTAGTAAGTTGGTGCACAGCGCTCGTAAAAATTCTCCGATTAAAATATTTTGATACGTGTTTGTACGTAAGACACACTACTGTTTACAGTATGCGAACTTGTTAACATAATCTCTAATGTATATAGCCGTTTTCGTGCCAAAAAAGCAAAAAAATTAGCATTTTCTTGTATGTATGGGCAGAGCGCCCATGAAAATTTTTCGATACTAGGGGGCCCTGCCCTCTCCGCGCTCCGCGCGCCAACCCCCGCCATTGTATCATATCAATTTCCACGATTTTTTAAGAAAAATCAAATGATTAGCCAATCAGAACATGAAGTTTTAATTTTGTTTTCATTAATATTACTTTTTATTCATTTTTCATAATCTTAATTTCAAATTTACCCGCGCTTTACCAGTCTCAGCCAATCACAAAACGAATAAATAGGCTTCATCACGTGACCCATCACTTTTTTCTCTGTAGATAAATGTTCTAATATATGTGCATATGTAAGACATACAATTGTTTACAGTATGAGAATTTAGAACCATAATATCGAATGTTTATAGCCGTTTGCGTGCTGTAAAAGCAAAAAAAATAACAGTTATTTGTAAGTGCGGGCACTGCGCCCATAAAGATTCTCCGATTTAAATATTTTAATACGCGTAAATACGTAAGACACACCACTGTGCGCAGCATAAGCCTTAAGAAAGGTCACCGCTGATTTTTATAGCCTTTTTGTAAATCTAAACGCTAAAAATCAACAGTTTTTTTTAAGTTCGGGCACAGCGCCTATGTAAATTATCCGATACATTCAAATTGTAATACGTGTGTATGGGTGGAATACACGACTTTGTGCAGTACAAGAACATGGAAACATAACCTCTAATATGTATTGCCGTTTTCGTGCTGTAAAGCAAAAAAAAAACAGTTTTTTGTAAGTTTGGGCACTGTGCCCATAAATATTCTCTAAATTAAATATTTTAATACGAATGTTTATGTAAGAAACACCACTGTGTGCAGTATAATCACTCAAGAACATAACCACTAATTCATATAACCGTTTTCGTGCTATGAAAGCCAAAAATTAGCAGTTTCTTGTTTGTTTGGGCACTGCGCCCATGAAAATTTTCCGATATACATGTTTTAATATATGTGTGTATGTAAGACATACAATTGTGTACAGTAAGAGCATTTAGAACCATAACCTCTAATGTTTATAGCCGTTTCCGTGCTGTGAAAGCAAAAAAATAACAGTTTTTTATAAGTTTGGGCAATGTGCCCATAAACGTTCACCGATTTAAATATTTTGATACGTGTTTATACGTACGACACACCACTGTGTTCAGTGTAGGAACTTGGAAACATAACCTCTAATGTTTATAGCCGTTTTGGATCCGTAAAAGCAAAGAAATAATAGTTTTTTGAATGTTTGGGCACTGCCCCCATGAAAATTCTCCGATTAAAATAATTATATACGTGTGTGTACGTAAGTCACACCACTGTGTGCAGTATAAGAACTCGGAAACATAACATCTAATATTTATAGCCGTTTTCGATCCGTAAAAGCAAAAAATTAACAGGTTTTAAATGTTTGGACACAGCAGCTATAAAAATTCTCCGATTTAAATATTAAAATACGTGTGTATATGTAGGACACACTACTGCGTGCATTATAAGCGCTCGAAAACATGACCTGTAACTTTTATAGCAATGTTCTTACTCTAAAAGCTAAAACTTAACAGTTTTTTGGTACTATGGGCCCTGCGCCCATAATAATTCTGCGATATGAATATTAATATACATGTGTATATGTAGGACACACCACATAGAGCAGAATAAAAATTTGAAAACATAACCTCTAATTTTTATAGCTGTTCTTGTGCTGTTAAAGCAAAAAATTAATGGTTTTTTGTAAGGATGGGAACTGCGCCCATGAAAATTTTTGAATTAAATAATTTAATGTATGTGTATATGTAAGATACACAACTGTGTACAGTATAAGCACTCGGAAACGAACTTCTAATATTTATAGCCATTTTCGTTCTGCAAAAGCAAAAAATTAGCAGTTCTTAGTAAGTTTGTGCACAGCGCTCGTAAAAATTCTCCGATTAAAATATTTTGATACCTGTTTATACGTAAGACACACTACTGTTTATTGTATGCGAATTCGTCAACGTAATCTCTAATGTTTATAGCCGTTTTCGTGCCGAAAAGCAAAAAAATTAGCAGTGTTTTGTATGTATGGGCAAAGCGCCCATGAAAATTTTTCGATATAAATGATCTAATGTATAAGCACATGTCAGATATACTATTGTGTACAGTATGAGCATTTAGAACCATAATATCTAATGTTTATAGCCGTTTTCTATGAGAACTCGGAAACATAATCACTAATGTTTCGAGCCGTTTTCTTGCCGTAAAAGCAAAGAATTAGCAGTTTCTTGTTTGATTGGACACTGCACCCATGGAAATTATCCGATATTCAAATTTTAATACGTGTGTACATGTAAGACACACAACTGTGTACAGTATAAGCACTCGGAAACACAACCTCTAATATTTACAGCTACTTTCGTTCTGCAAAAGCAAAAAATTCAATGTTTAGAGTAGATTTGTGCACTGCGCCCATAATATTCTCCGATTAAAATATTTTAATACGCGTGAATATGTAAGACACACCACTTTAACTACAGAAACTACTGTGCCAAGTCCATCGACTCTGCTTTCTTTGAAACAAAAGCACTCAGTCCTGGTAACCTTAAAATACATGCTTCAGACCCAAAAGCTTCCTAACCTAACCTTTAAATTACAACTATGAATGTATGGTTTAAAAC
>JAPYYV010010417.1:0-12791 GCA_030522625.1 Copidosoma aretas
AAAAAAAAAAAAAAAAAAAAAAAATTGCAAAACATTCTGCAAAACATGACATTCTCTGCAGAAGATACCCTGCAGACGTTTTAACGTCGCTGATCACAAATCTAGTTCTTGATTATTGAAATCAATGGTAATAGCTTAATGATGGCCCCTTGAAGTGTATAAAATCATTTCGAATTACAAAATTCTCCCTTTATCAATCTGTAATCCTCGAATCGATCTTAAAATGGGCTGCGCTCCGAAAGGACTTTCAGTAAAAGTTTAGTAAAGTAGAGTGGGGGTCTCGGTCGTCTGCTAGCTCGGGGTTTGTTTTTCTGCTCTCTTCCGCGCGCTCGTATTGTACGTGTAAAGTCTGTTTATGGTTTAATGGGCTATTTTTGATTTATGAGTAATAATTAATTAAAACCCAAAAATGGCAAACGCTTTCGGTGAACCAAAATTAGTTTAATTAAAACTGCTGGATGTCGACTCTGACGAAGTATAAACGCTTTATGTACCACCGGTGTCTCGTAAGCGGGCAGCACAGGGTGGTAAGTCTCAATTTATAACGATTAAAATTATATTTGTACTATCATTAGAAAATGGTTGTTTCAATATGATCAATCACCTAGATAAGGTGTATGCTACCCAGTTTCTTAAGCAATACAAAAAAACTTAATCTCTGCAATTGAAAATGAAAAGAAAAGTATCTTATCCTACCCCTACTATAAACTTGGTTTTAATTGATGCTGTAAATAATAAATTGTACTCAGTGTATGTAACTCCTGAGGTCCATGCCAAAGCGATCAATGGTACATTGAGAAACTCGTAAAAGTTTTAATAAAAATTATTGGGCTTCTGATAATGATTGTTTAATGTTTTGATATCATGACTATGCCATGTCTTTATTTAATAATTATTTATCTTTTAAGTTTTAATAAGCACAACCTATATTGTCTGTCGACTAATTTCCAACAGAATCCCAAGCTTTTCCATGTTGAAAATTCGTCAAAAGAAAATTCAAAGCAAGCTACAGCAATTACATCTCAAGTGAATATGGATCATATTAATAAAGATGTTAGTTTAGGAGCAATGAAATATAGGCAGTTGTAAAGTAGAATCAACAAAAGTATGAACGAAAAAGGGTACATAATCATGCAGACTCAGTGTAGCAGTAAGATGGATTCTCATACGCATGCTTATAAAACTATGACGAATGATGATTCAAAAACTGGGAACAGCCCACCATTCTGAAATTTTTTTGATTTAAGCTAATAATCTGTGACCTGCAACGTGTCAATAAGTAGTATATAAAATTTTTCTTTAAATTTGTAGGACTTTGACCAAATCTTTAGTAAAAAGACGTGGGTTCGTCCATTATATGTCGCTGGATCCCACATTCCTGTTAATATGTATGGCAACAATGTATCTCCTATATGTGGTAAGTAATAGTGCCGGATTACACTTTTCTGTACACCTCGTCCGAAAGTCGAATTTCCGGGCCGCTGCGGGACACAGAAAAATCGTATACTGACCACGGCCGTAAGTAAAGAAGCCTCAGATCGTCCGTTTGTCATCCTCGGCTTCGCCTCGGACGACAATGTTCGGCGTAATATACTATTTCATCGCCCCTACGCTAAGATAATTCTGACGCCCATTTAAGGAAATTAAAAGTAACTCGATATAAAATTTACTTAATCAAATTTTTATTTTTAAGAGTTTGATAAATTAAGTTAAAGATTTTGATTGAACATAATAATTTTGTAAAATCTATTTGTTTTATTTATTTATTTTATAATAAATAGTTTTTATATATTTGTTCATTTACAATTTTTATGCGTATAATCCTAATGGTACCTTTCTCAAATAATCATACTGTTAAGTAACCGTAAAATAAACAATTTTTATTACACTTAAAATCTTAACAAAATCATTTTGTTAATTGTTAAAGTAAGAATAGTTTTAGATGTATTTGATTCATCAAGATTTAACAGTTTTTAATATACACGTAAGATTATTTACAGATGCAGGCTCGCGGTACTATTCAACTTTTTGTTTAGGCATCACTATTGAGTAAGATTATTTAGATACTAAGCACAATGTACTGTAGGATCAGTAATCAACTTTGCTGGAAGTGAGTTTTATTTTTCATATCCAAAAGGTGTGAGAAAATTCTTTAGCTAAATAGCCAATGAAAGTTGGAGACTTATGTGCATGCGTTTCTGAGAAATGGTAACATGCAACTGCAGAAGAACAAAAAAAACAACTGCTAAAAACAAAATCTATGCATCGTTTGTATTACAAGGATCAAGTGACACTTTGACAGAAGTATGTGGTGGTGATTTCTACCCTAGATTTTCATTTGAGAAGGTTGAAGATGTTACATGTTTTTTACTAGTTTTGTTTGCAATTGTATTATAGTAAAATTACGTATGTAGGTTATTATGGATGATCAGCGGATAAAATTAAGCAGAACTTAGTACAGAAAACTCTGGAAGGTAAAAGAAAATTAAGAAAATAAATTATAGCATCTATTTTATTAGTAGATTAAGATGTTTAAAAAAAAAGGGTAAATAAATTAGCAGTGTATCGTATTTTTGCAATTAGTAAAAAATGCTGAGAAGACGATGATAAAGAAAAGTCTTATTTTCTCAAATGACTTCACTAGCTAAGAAAATTAACGTCAAGATGCTTATAAAACTTTGTATATATATAAATTTATATGATTTATGTAAAACTTTAAATTTGAATATCAAGTACGTACGTGGTCTAAAAAAATATATTTCTACTTTTAACGTAGTATGAACGTTATATCGGCATCATGCATCTCTTTTGCTCCCAGGTCATGTGCGTGTCAAGAAGGTTAGGCACCAGTGAACTTTGTTAGAGCAGATTTTCTTGATGACTAAACGATGAAAAACGTGTCAAGTCGGAAACAAAAAACAGATGAAAATATACTTGAAGGTGCAGCAGGGATATTTGAAAAAGAACTATTGATAGTTCTAGTGATATTTGAGCCAGGTGGTATCGTGCTCATACTCGCATCTAAATTTAAAATGATCCGTGCACTGAAGCACGTACTTTACATTGTTTATACAAGCTAGTGTCGTACCTCGGCCTCAGTCCTTCTTTTAACTGTTCGATTTCTTAAACAGGCTCTTAATGTATTTTTTCTTATTCGTCCTACAAGAAAAGTATTATTTTTAAGGAAAACGAAGATTTATTATTTTCACGTACAAAATATTTTTGTACGATGATATCTATTCAAATGAATTCGTTTTTTAAAATGTCTGTTAATTTATATGCGTGTGTGTGCAAACTCTTCTACTAAAATTTTTTTTCTTAATTTTACAATATTCTAATTATGTGAATGTCTTATACATGCTCGCTAGTATCTATTTTCTGAGCTTTTTTAGTTTATATATTTTTATGGATAGAGATGTGGACTTAATTGTTTGTTCTTGCAATTATTTTTAAACGTATTTTTAAACGTTCTAAAATTATGTTTTAAAATAGAGCCATTTTATTATCAACATTTTTTTTCGGACGACATTTAGATTAACACTCCTAATACTGACTATAATCCTCTAACTCCGTTTTGAAATTCCACTAACTTTAATTTATCATTGAAATTCATCATCGAATTCATTACCCAATGTTGGTATCTCAAACATTCAAGAACGAACAAGCACACGTAATGGGACGATAAATTCATCTTTAATTTCTGTTACAAAGTAATCTGAAATCACTACAAGTAATTATCCTGCTCAGTGGGTTATTAATGAAAAAAAAATTGATTATATCTTAAAATATGGATGTAAACAAAATATTGGTGCTGATTTATCGTTTTTCAAGCGATAAATATATAATCGATAACGATATATGTCGAAAAATCTTTTTATCGAACTCCCGCCAATGATGAAAAACATCAACGTGCATGGTTGATATATTCTACGAGTGTCAATACAATATTTTGCGGTCCGTGCAAAGTTTTTGGAAAAAAACAACCAGTGACTACATGTTTTGGTGATTTGTTTAGTATTTATCATGGACTAAAAGAGCACAAAGAAATCTCTACATATAAATTAGATGTAATCACTTTATCCAAATATATATAATAGTTCAATATGTTGATGTCAACTTGAAAAAACAAGCGAATCATAAATAAGAGTTCTGAAAAAAAGTTTCAAAACGTGTAGTTGCAGTAACAAAACCATTGTCATCCAGTGGACTGGCGATTCGGGGAAGTAATGAACGTTTTGGTTCTCTTCACAGTGGAAACTTTCTGATGCTATTGGATCTCTTAGCAGAATTTGATCCTTTTTTGGCTGAATATATTAAATTATACGGGAACACAGGCAGAAGTTCACTGTCTCATCTGTCATCAACCATATGTGATGAGTTCATTGATCTGATGGCAAAGCAAGTTTTACAAAAAATTACTCGTCATACTAAAAGAGCCAAATACTACTCATTAAGCATCAATTTTACTGCTGACATATCCTATCTTGACCAATTGACTATAATTATTTGCTTTGCAGATAAAACTGGAATGACAGAAGAAAAATTGATCAAATTTATCCCTTATTATGGACATAAGTCTAATGATTTAGCAGACGCAGTACTTAGTCTATTACATGAGCTTGATTTAGACGAAAGATTTCAGAGGGTAACGACATGATAATGCCAGTAATATTAGTGGCTATTACGCAGGACTTCAGGCACTTGTAAAACAGAAAAATTCTCTAGATAAGGCATCGGACCCAATACTCGACCAGGAACCGAAGTAACATTGGTTATCGGGATAACTAAATATTAGATCTTCGTATGGAAAATTTTGTTTGATTGTAATATTCATAAAATAAGTCATACACACCAGGTATTGGATCCGTTACCTTAGATACGTTCCGTGTTCAGCGCACTCGCTCAATCTTGTGGGTAATTATGCTGCTGAATCCCCTCCAATGGCTAAAAATTTTTTTGTCTAATGTACAACAAGTGCATGATTTTTTTCTGATTCAACATGCAGATAAAAAATTCTGTAGTCAGCATTAAAATCGAAACCCTTTATAAAAAATTTTCCTTAAACGAAATGGTCGGCTAGACATTATGCTTTAAAAAGTTTGAGCAAATCATTACCAGAAGTTTTAGCTGTTTTAAAAAGTTTTTCTGAAGATAAAAATGAAAAACTACGGGTACATTCAGAAATATTCGGAATTTATAAATTTTTTTGTTGACTAGAAAGCTTTTTTATGGCAGACTTTAGAGATATATATTGAATCGATTTGATTGTGTAAATAAATCGCTGCAAAATCCGTCAGCTGAAGTTATTGAATCATCTGATTATCTTATCAGTTTCGTTTCGGGAATACTTAATTCTACAATATTTGATCTATTTGAAGTGAACGTGATTGATTTATGTTGATCAAACTCCAACAAAGTTGATACAAAAAAAAAAAAAAACAAGCAAAAAGATGAAAAAATACTGAAGATACGGCGTTTTCTGGAAAAGATGTTATAAGAATCAATGTTTATTATGTTATTTTGGACTCTTCCATATCAAACCTGCAAAAAATAAATAAAGTTTACGTTACATTGAACCAATATTTGTGTTTTCTGATGCAATTGCAGAGTTTATCCACAGCAAATATTTAAAAAAAAGGCAAACTCACTCATTCAAGTGGATCCTGACAATTAAGATTGTAATTTAGTAATTAAATGTCAATTCTTTGGAGCTCACTTGAAAACTGTCAATAGTGAACTATCGAGTGCCTGGGTTTTGTGTAGATTAATTTGTGTCAATGATTTTAAAATTATTTATCCAAATATGTATACTGCGCCATGTATATTTTTATTTATGTGTGTAGCTAACACTTCAGAAGAGAGATCTTTTCTTTTTAACTTTGTACATTAAATGTTATCATCGAGAAATCCCGTCCACTCATAATAAAATTTGTGATTTCATTACCATTTTTAATCTGTGGATTCAACGAAAGTCACTCTGATTCTATTTTTAAATCCTGTATTTTTTTAGTAACTCGACTAGTGTGATGAAATTTTTTCGGCCATCTTCCAATACGATGTAAAAGCCGTTTAGACTAAATCTTGATTGTGGCCTTTTTCATAATAGTAATACAACTTCATCATATGTTCCTTCTTGCGATTTATGAATCGTTGATGCGTTGAAAGCTGATGTTGGGAAACGTTTTTATTTATTACTGTATTTCCATGATATTTAATTGGCGCTCATCGTCAAAAATACCGTTACTTACCAAGCTGTCTGTTCATCGCAAAGAGGTCTTTTTTCCGTCTTTGCCAATATTGTACTGAATTTGGTATGGTTTTGAGAAAAGCCAAGTTTGTTTTCATACAGCCATTGAGGTAATTGGAAGATGATATTCGCTCTTTCGTTATGTTTATGCCTTGTCTGACGTGTTTAGAAGCAATGCTGATGTTTTCAATCACTTGAAGTCGCATAATTTTCATAGCTAAGGAAAGAAAGTGGCTAGGAGTTACTCCTCGTTATTCAGAGTGCTGCAGTTCACTTGTTGCTATGAAGTATGCTTTATAATTAACACTATCCTTGAATTCCCGAAATTGACTATAGAAAATTGCGGGGAAAGATAATTCGTTTGCATGAAAATCAAACAGCAGGCTAACAGGTCTTTTGTTCTCTCCCAGCGCGATCTGTAAATATTTATCCTCTGACCAAAAAAGAGTGTGCTGTTCTGCAAGTAAACTATAACCAATATCAATTAGTTCAGCGAAATCGTCTAAACCAATATCTGAATTTTCGCTTTTATCGTTTGACTCCTCTAATAAATTCTGACACATTTTAAAGTGTTGTAAAGCTTATAAAGCGAAGTAGCCACAAGATAATTGAGGCAGTCTTCAACGATTCCCTTCTGTGCCATTCTTTGCAAATAACTAGATTTGTGCATTAGTTGTTTTTTATGTGTACTTTTAGACAATAATCGTCATCAACATTTCGAGGCAGAGTTTGGACGGTATTATTAACATCAATGGGCACATTGATTACTTGTCCAGTGATTCCATACCGCCTCTCGACATATCTCAACCGTCGAATTTGCATAAAGGGTAATTTAGGTGATATTAATCGCTCGGAAATTGAATCTAATTCAGGGAGATTTGGCTTAGGCGGATGCTTAAACCCATAGTACACTGCCAAATTTCTTATTTTCCAACAAGTAACGAGACTTTACAGGTCGCACACACGAGAATATCCTGCGACAAGACAGTTAGGCATATTTGTCGCAAAATTGTACTGCACGGTAAAAGTGGACTTTTTAAATCATTTTCGAACTATAGTCCATCACAAATAGTGCACGCAAAACCTAATTGATTATTCTCAAATATGTTTTCGAATAGATTATGAGCTCCGTTATGTGTGATATACAACGTATATATTGACGACGGATTTTCTTCTGTTCGGGCTCTTCATGCACTGAGTGTTTCTCCTTACCGACGATAGTATACGCCCGCAGAACTGCTGGATTTGGCTTCGTTTTCGTTGCCAGTTGTATTTTCAGGGGCATGCTACTGGGATACATCGTTGGAACAATCTTAAGTGTGATTTTACGAGTTTTGGGATTCTGCATCAGCTAATCCTTGACTTGCGCTTATAACTCGACTCGTCCTTGTATCTAGACTCGTACTTGTATCACTGTCGCTCGTGCCTTAATTAGAACTGGCGCCCGATTTTGGCCGCTATATCACGCAGGTCAGGATCTTTAATTTACTGGCCGCGTGTCGTACACGATTGTGTTTTTATACTCCAGCTGAATTATATGTATACTCTAGCCCAATTAATAATTGATAATATTTAATATAACCGCATGGATGTCTGCTTGTTTACATCTTGATGCTAAAGTACAAATGCAGTCAAAAGATATGGTTTGGATTAACGTGCAGCGTATGCGGTGCAGAGTCCGTGAAATATCCTCGGTCGGTTAGGTCGTGGGTCGACACGCGGGAGACTGCGTCTTGATTCGCGGCCAGTGCGACTTTTTCGAGCAAGCACTTTTGTGAATTTGCACATGTGCTTTTATTTCCCGCAATGCTCCTCATGAAGGGGTGGGCGACCTTCTCGCAGAAAAATTGCCTATTTACCCCTACCCCCCTTTCTGTAATAGGGAGGCCTCCCATCCCTTTCCTTATCCCGTTCCCAAGTGGTGAGTACCCTGAGTAGTGGATCCTTGTGATACCCTGAAGTATGACACTAAAATATAAAAAAAACTGTTTGTATAGGTGTACCTATATATTCTTACGGATATACATACAGCTATATATAGCGTTCTCTTTCGCAGTATGTCGAGCTGCCGAGTGCCTCTCTCACAGTATACCTACTCCTGCGACGGTTGTAGTGCGACATGCTTAAGACAGACCGAAAAATTTGAGACGATGTAATAAAAGTTTTACTTCAAAAAATGTGCTATGGCTAATATAAGCTGAGATAGGCTTTTTTTTATTTCACCCATAAGGATTGCTGTAATGCGTATTGTGACTTAACACTGGACTGCAATAATAATGACCGCTGAACTAACGATTTTTTCAGTAGTAAGATGGATGTAAGAGCGTCTACAGATTCGTGACCGGTAATGAAAAATTCATTTAAAAAAACGTATGTTTACATTACAAATATGCATTTTAAAAGTGCACCTCCCAGAAATAATAAATAATAAATGTGCAACTCGTAAATATTAATGAAAATAAGTCAAGTTTTGCTACACGGTCATTTTTGGAGACGCTTGCTACGAATATAATGAGGGCAACAGTCTCCGAGGTAACTGGTGCTCAGGGAGGATAGTATCACCCTCGGCACCTGGAAATATATAAACTACAACATTATTTTTACCTAAATTAAAATATTCTATTTTTAATTTTTTATGTAAACATTGTAAGAAAAAAGTAGATGCAAGCCATGTTCTAAAATATAATTTCCAAAAACTCCTAATATATTCGAAATTATGTTTATGCATCTAATCGTTCAAAACAAACAATAAGAAACTGTAAAACGAAAATCTTATGTAGTTACTTAAAGCTCCTGTTACTTCGTTCCAATGCTACCAACTGTAATAAAGCGCTAAATTTAAAAAAGAATCAAGCTTCACCTGACAAAGTTTGTAATCCTGCACACCGGAATCTACACCGATCTTGTAATATTCAAATAAAAACTGAGAAAAATATATTTTATTTTAAGTAAGAGTGATTTAATATTTAAGGTAATTCTAGGAGATGGCATTTATACCATCTACCCTGGGCATCAGGTACCTCAAAGACTGTTGCTGACGTGATATCCATATTCAGCGACTCCATAAATCTTCGAGTGAGTAATAATGATACAAATTCCCACACAACTCCAGAATATGACGTTGATACTGTCCATCATGGGAACCAGGTACATTGGAGACCGTTGCCGACATGATATTCGTGCCCAGCAATCCCAAAAACCTGCCACTACCGTAACTTGACTTATTTCTATCAATATTCACAGAGTTGTACATTTATTATTTATTATCTCTTCGAGATGCACTTCCAAAATGCATTTTTCTTTGCAAAATGAGTACACAGTAAAGACTATTAACTTCGTTTTATTATTATTCAAGACCGTGGGAAGAGCCAAGGGTAGCGCGGTAACTCAAAGGCACGTCTGCCAGTCCCGAGAGTCCCGAATCTTCTCCATCTCCTTTGCTCCCTGACCCGATTTAAGAGTTCCACTACTCCTCTTTCTTGATCAAACGTCCCTATCTGAGATGGTGGGGCCCGTACGTATTGATATGCTATGTATACCGTACGCCACACGTCCGGGGCCGCGACGACATCGTCCTCGCTTGCGATTTTCCTGTACGTTTGGGGTAGTTGTTTGTGTAATGTTCGTATTCTGTTGTTTATGTTGTACGCTTTTTACCTTTATAGAACAAAGAGGTAGTCTTTCCCTGCTTATCCTCGTTTCTCCAAAGGATTCTTTGCGCTGAGTTTTTAGTGCATACATTTTTCTTTTTATGTACACGCTCTTCCCTCTTTTATAACATTTGTGCAAAATTGCAAAATTATTTTATGGACTAAGGTTACATTATAGTTTTTCTATACGCTTTTTTTCTTTTTAATATAAATAATATTTTATATCAAAATGATTATGGTATATTGCATGAGACATATTTTTTTATATTCATACGCTTAATCTTATGTGGAAAACATTTACAATTGGGTTAGTAGTATATATAAAATAATGTTTGATTAATACTAGAATTCATTGAAGAAATAAATTTCTTAAGAATTGTGTAGAAGTATATCTGCCCTTTTTTAAATACTGTATGTATTAAAATATACATGGGAAATGTATGCATTATGTTATGCAAGGTATACATTTTAAAATTATTGTCAAAGATGTCGGTTGTTAAGGCGTTACTGCGTCCGATCTACATTACTAGGTCTTTTTATTTTTTATTTTTATTGATCAATCGTAGGTTTTAATATTAATGTGTTAGTTATTTCATGATTATTTTTAATAATATTTTTATCATTATTATTATTGTTTTTCTAGTCAAGGATGTCGTTTTACGGCTGTACTGCTTTCGAAATTTGAATTGTTCGTTCATGGTTTGCTGTTGTCGAGCTGTTGGCTTCTGTTTAATGGCCCTGTACTTCTGAGTTTGATTGCTGGCCTGTTGTACAGGTGTTAAATGACTCTGCATCTGGATGACGATAGGCTCTCTTCTGGCTCCTTCTTGTTGTATTATTACTAGTATTAGTGCTAAGCTGTTATCCAGCGCCTCTCTGCTGGTTCCAGAGTGTATCGTGCCTATAATTATTCTGTAACAGATTATTAGAAGGGCCCCCTATTAAAAGAGGCACTATTAAATTTTCGAGTAAGGAGAAAGAGAAGGCGCGGAAAGAAGCTACAGTATTCCGCACCCAGCATGCTGGTGCTGTAACAATATGTATGTTATTTTCTTTAATTATTCTCTTTTCTACGCAATTTTATTTGGGATTCCCTCTTAAATATGGATTTACTTAACTTAATTAATTTTGCAACTGTTTATGCTATCCTGTTATTATTATTGTTAGATTTATTCTTGTATGCTACGACGCTATTAACATAGTTTGTTTTAGTGGAAGTTAAAGGATGCGTGGATTGTGTGAGTTATTATCTAGTATTTATCCTGCCACTTAGAATCATTCCAGGGTTTTTTTTTTAAAAAAGGAAGAAAATAAATTTTCATAAGTCGACGTGAGTTTTAAAAGATGTTTTTTAGGGAATAGGTAAGTTGCATTTTCTTTACGTTTGCCGTTGGAGGTTTGGTATGATCTTAAGGAAATCTGTGTTTGACTCTTTTATTCTGCAGATGGATGCTCTTGTTGAAAGGTGTTTTTGGTGTATTATCGATACTTTTCATCATCGTTTGGCAAGTTGTTAACGGTTTTCTACTTTTTATCACTGTCTATTTTTCTTGACGTAACGACTCCGTCTTTTGGTTACGATGGAGACTGCTGCCATGCTTGTAAAGCGGGTATTGTTTTCGGCCGTGGGTCGATTTATGGTTGTTGTGGGCCTTTTATGATTATACACAGGCGCATCTGTTTAGGACGTTCAAACTACTATTATGAGACCTAACAATTACTTTCTTCAAAAGTGTTTTTTTTTTTTTTTTCTATTCATATACGTTGATGTGTAAATCGTTTTTTTACACATTTTTTCGTTCTTAGTCTAATTATGTACTAAGCATTTGTTGTGGCTCGACAAATTGCTAAAGCCTCAAATTGAAATTCCCAGGTATTATTCCGAACTGCTGACAGTCGAAATTCCTATTTTGTGGAAGTAATCTTCTCTTGAATCGAGACTCTTTACTGTATGCTTGCAAAGATAAACAATTACAGGTCAAAACACAGATTAAAACACAATTTTTCTATTTCTTTTCAAAATATCTATTTAGCAAAGAAAATATTACAATGAAATGTCTATGGAAAATCGCAAGAGTCAAATATTTCAAACAATAAACAAAAAGGATTAATTTTCATAACTTAAAGTTTCGACTGTGTCAAAAAAAGTCATGAAGATTCGAATCACCGTGGTAACTTAGGAATGATAATTTAAAACTGCCTCGATCACAGAGGACTTTAACTCAAAGTAATAAACACCTTACGCGACTCCAGCGGGAGACGAGCTTCTTCGATAGACCAATTTGACCAGCACGACTTGGGTGCCACCAGAGCTTCAAACGTTGGAAAGTGCCAACAGGATATAAAACGTAGGAAAAACTACTGCGCGAGAGCGTCTACCTTCTACCAAAGCCAGCAAGCAAGAGAGCGAGAGCTCTCTTCGAGCCTCACGCACGACCGGCGAAAATTTAAGATTACAATTATATACTAGGAGGTGGGCACTCGAACACAGACCTGAGAGCGTCAACCACGCTCCAGCTGCCCGTGCAAGAGTCCCCACCTGCTCCGCAGCACGTCTTCCCTATAAAATAAGGATAAATGGCCATAATACAAAGAAGCTTGCCTAATACCTTTATTTTTAAGTGAATACATCGCCCACTCTGACGCAACTTGTCAAAAATCTATTTAATGGGTGATAAAAAAGCCTGCTAGCGAGTAAAAAGCTATCCCTAGGCTATTTAGCACATCTCACTAGCTTAACAATGCGTGAAAATGAAAATAAAAATAATCAATAGAAAACTAAACAAAAAAAAGTGTAAAATACGACAAATATTTATATTAGTCTTACAGTCAAATTAATGAACAAACATTAATACTATTCTTTTAATTAGACGTATCTGTGTGTGTAATTTTAA
>JAPYYV010010418.1:0-11708 GCA_030522625.1 Copidosoma aretas
CCGATTTTAAATTTTCAAAATGGATTTGAAAGGTCTAATGACCTACTATACGTCAAAAAATCAGCGATTTACATAATTTGTTTTTTAACCTTTAGCAACGTTTTCAAAATTTCGATATTTTTCGGAGATAGCTAAATTGCAAAATTATTGTGCAAAAACAAAAATAGATACCGAGTTGGTTTTGCGCCACTATTTTTATTATAACCTGAAGTTTTCCTGACAGCATTTTCAAACGGATATAATGTTGTCTTTAATTTT
This sequence comes from Copidosoma aretas, assembly GCA_030522625.1. NCBI lineage: Eukaryota > Metazoa > Arthropoda > Insecta > Hymenoptera > Encyrtidae > Copidosoma > Copidosoma aretas. The sequence goes on from JAPYYV010010418.1 coordinate 259, forward strand.
TTCATTCAACTTTTCCAAATTGCACTTTTTATCGTTTTTTTTTTTTGAATTTGGAATTTTTTGCAATAAAAATTTTTTTTTTATTTTTTTTTAAATCTTAGTCCGATAGGAAATTTTCTCACGAACAATTTTGTTCGTCATCATTTTTCACGTAGACGCGATATTTTCTGAGATATTTGGCCTAAATGGCCAAAAAATAGGGGTCAAAACGACACATTTTTCACTATATTGTTTATACCGAGCGTAGCACAACTTTTGGGGTGGGAGCAAAATGGCAAATTAAGCCAGTTTCTGACAGATGCTTACTGGTCTATGCACCCGGCCCAGCGGGCGCCTGCCATGCCTCTGTTCTTCCTTTAAAGCTGTTTACCAACCGACAAGTTGGTAGAGATTAAGCACGGGGACGATGAGTAGCAGAAGATAATTATATGTAAAGCTCTAAAGGAGCGGTAATGAGGCGTAAACGATAAGTTTTTTGGAGTAAATTTTCTGTTATATATATATGTACAAGTGGGGCTTCGCCTCCCTGCACGCTCCGAGCGCCAACCCCCATATTTCAATATTTGTATTCTTATGTCTCAGTAATAAAAACAAGAATTTATTTTTAAGTAGACATATGAATAATTAAAAGTGAATTTTTAACATTTCGATTTTCGATAGAAAAAGATAAAAATTCCAATGCATGCTAATAAGAATTATTCTTCTTATTTCTATACACTGCTAACATTAGGAAAAAATTCGCGTTGCTCATATTTGAAGATACCTTTTTTTATTAGTAACATATTATTATCATAAATATAAATACTTAACATTTTCGTTATTTAATAATTATGACCGTATTCTTTGCCTTATTTTAATCATAAAATGTTATTGCACACTTTTCCGTAAAATGCTATATTTTTACGATAAAAATTAAAGAACTTACTGAAAAATACTTTTTAAACTCCACGTAATTCGTAGTCGTGTGATTTCTCAATCTTTGGTGGACTGTAACTTTGAAACAAATACACAAATCGGATTAAAAAAAATTATGTTTCATGGGTTTTGATTCAAGCTTTAATTATACTTAAAGAAATATTTCTATCTTGCTACCCTTCGGAGCTTTGGCCATTTAAATTGTTGCTAAAAATGATAAGATCTGTCAATTTTTTAAGGATTCCGAAAATCACGTAACAATTTCTGGATGAAACCTTTTAATATCATTTTTTGCAATGAGCAAGGAGTTATCGACGCCAAAAGAAGTTACTTTGCATATAAATTAGGATCGTGTCTCTTAAATTAAACGATTTTTAGTACAAGTAACGCGCTGTAGAACGATTTTAAAAGTAATATACATACAAAATGTTGGGTAGCACGCTTACAAATAAATAAAAATCTTATTTTTTAACTTTTAAAAAACATTTATCGCTTCGGAAAATTCAAAAAATTTTTACAGCTTTTTTTTATACCGAAAATATTGTTAATAAGTAAATTCTTGAAAAATCGGTAACACTCAGCAATATAGTTATAACTTTTTTTGGGTAACAGGCACGCTTATAGGTGTACAATTTACCAAATCTAATACCCAAAATAACAAATCCCTGTGATTTCCATAAAATTCTAGAGATAGCTTTTTTTTTATTGATGCAGAATGAAGTAGAACGGCACCGCGCCGAGTAACACTTGAAAACTCACTGAATTGGTACACTTTCAAACCTAATACTGATAAGCCTTAAATAACTTGTGCTCGAAAAAAAGTGTTTAATATTTGTAACATAATATTTTAAATTTCTCTATTCATGAAAGTTCATTTTATCCATGAACATTAGTACTTGCCGAGACAAGACAAGACCAAGATTTTGGCCTAGTCTTGTCTTGGTCTTAAAAAACAGTGAAAGTCCAAGTCTCGTCTTGGTCTTATCTTGGTTTTGGCTTGGTCTTGTCTTGAAATTCTTGGTCTTTGTCCAAAATAATATTCAATCTTATGCAACACAGGAAAAGCTAATAATTCAAATAAGGTTACAATACTGGTTACATTAATGTTACTAATATCTAATAGAAATCATTTTGACATAATATTTCAAAAACTAACGTCAAGTATAACATTTTTTAAACTGCATTTGGTCCAAGAGTGCAAACAAACCAAGGCTTGAAATGTATCATCGTTTAATGAATTAATTTTCTCTGACATAATTAAAGCACATTGAGAAAAAAGACGCTCCACCGACACACAGGTTGCTTGAATACTAAATATGTCTCTGGCCATTTTCGCCAATGTAGGACGAAATGAGCCGTAATTCCGTAATAAGACATTTTATTTTTGGCTGTCCAACCATCTACATCAAAAGAAACTTTAGATTCATTTTTTTCGAAAATGTTTTTCAATCTTTCTTGTGCATTGTGAAATTCAGTTATAATTTATTCTTTCACGGGTTTGCTTTTTGGAACTTTCACGTCAGGATTAAGCTTTTGAAAAATGTCTTGCGTGAACTGATGATCAAAAAAATTCATGGGTAATTTTTTATAAGCTATCCAGATTGCGATAATTCTTTTCCAGTCTACTTTTTCAAGTTGTTTCTGAAAAAAATTGAGTATACATGTATAAGTACGTTCGTGTAGGTAAAATAAAGAGATAAACCAATACATTTCAATGTTGATGTAATAGAATCATTTCTGTAACGATGTTTCATGCAAAACATATGTAACGGTTCAAAAATGAAAACAATCTTGTTTACTACATAGGAAAGCCCGTATAGTCGAGCTAACTTAGCACTTTTAATAAATGTAAAGGTGTACGCGGAATTACTGTCTATAGTAAGATTCACTGATATACTAAGTATTATGCTTGTTTTAGTTAATGCTGACAAATAGTTGACGAAATCATTTTATTACATCTACAATTTATTTAAACACTTGATTTCTTACTTTTTCCAAATCATGTAATGTTGTTTAGTGTTTCGATATTTTTGCGTTGGCTGCCGTTTTCTGGAAATATCGATTGTAAATTTCTGCGTGATGTTTTTCAAGGTGTTTTCTTAATCCAGTTGTGTTTCCATTTTTAATTTTTATTTCAAGATTCACATCTTTGGCAGAGTATTCTACACAAATTCAGACTCGCTCATTTTGTTTAGTAGTGTAATCAAAAAAGTTTTTCCAATTTATTATTGGTTTCTCTTTATTTTCTTTAACTGTAAGAACTTTCACTTCTCGATCACTATCAGATTCACTTCGTTTGTGTTTATTAGCACCAGCACTAGACGACATTTTCGAAACAAATCTCTGATAATACTGAGTGAATGAATAGACGCGTGGCTTAATGTGAGCAGATCCCCTTCCCAACCAAGACGTTCAAGACACCAAGACAAGACTGGCTTTCCGTCTTGGTCTTGTCTTGGTCTTGAAAAAATTAAAAATCTCAGTCTTGTCTTGGTCTTGTCTTGGTCTTGATTTCAAGACGAGACTAAGAAAAAGTATTGAGTCTCGGCAAGCACTACTTCATTGAACATTGACTAAATTCATCAGTAACAGTAATTTTAAAAGTTCGGTGGTATTACTTATATGCATATAAATATAGATAACCAAAGCGATCTTACGAAAATTCGCTTAAAATTCGAACAAATATAGTCAATACATGGAATAAGTTCACTGATTCATCAAATAATTGTTACTTAATAATGATTCTAACGTTAGACGCACGGCATCTCTTGTGATTTTCCATCCAGCGCATGTACATATGTATACACGAGAGTGCGCGCACTTATAACCAGACTGCTGACACGCACTGTATATATATAGAAATCGCAAGAGATACCGCGCGTCAAACCCGCGCGACTCTGAGCGTTTTCCGCTCAGGAGTGGTCGAAGTGTTTCGGCCTCGTGTTTTCTCGCCTCGCAGCCGAAGTGCTCGTTGTATTCATTATAGCGATATATCCATGACCAAAACACAAGCAGCTGATGGCATTTAGCGCTACAGCTACAGGAGTTTAACGCAAAGGGGGCCGCATGCACTAAACGCTAGATGGCGTCGATGCGCTAATCCCGTAATTCTGCTCTTCGTGTACTTAAAAATAATATTGATACACATGTATACAATATGTAGGAAATCATTATTATTACACAAACCGTTAAGACCATTTTTTTTTATATTTTTGAACATTTTAGAATTGATTATGAATATAAGTTCATCATAAGATATCATTGTAAAATTCTTACTTAATATTTACAAATGTAGATGTTTTTTAAATCATTTTTTCATCTCTAACACAGATTTTTTTTATACTTCTACATTTTCTCTACTTGTTTCATAACTATTGAAAATGCATATCCCCTCAAATCAATACTTATTTTGATTTTAATAGAACATAATACGCAATTGAATAAACGTACTTCAACATGTAAGAATTTTTTTTTCATGAACATAACATTATAATTTATAACGCATTACATATTAAACTATCAATCTTCACTCTGTAGTGCCTTATTTACCTACATTAATATCTTGTACATTTACACAAATCATCTCTCTCCTGCATATCTCTCCATTATCTTTTAATATTATTATTATTATTTAATTTGCTGTTTTTTTACCTCTTTACATAGAAATATGTTCTTTATAATTTTTTTTTTCTTATATTGCAGAGCCTACAGTCTATCACTTTAAAACTTTTAAACCTACATGTTTTACTTCTTGCTTTATGTTTTTCTCACTGCTATATAATTTTTTTTTTATATGTCTTACGGATGATAGAGTTGTCAATTACCATACATCTTTTCTGTATTTTCTGATTGACAAAAGTCTTCCTTTCCATTGTAAAATAATATTTGATTTTCTCAAGTTTATCTTCCTTCGTTGCTGTTTTTATAAGCTGTACCGTTGTCCCATCCTCTACTTTTAATATACTACTATCATTTCTTTGCCTATTTTGTATGATTTTAATTAAGTACGTCAATTCTTCGATGAAGCATTAATAATGCCACTTGTTCAAGTCCATTTTCATTATTTGCAAAAAGTAAATTTCTTCTCCTTTTCTTATGCCTATTTCTAGACCAATCCTACTAAGCAAAATTCAAATGATATTTGGAAACCTATTAAAAAATGAAAACAGAAAAAAAAGGGATGGTAACAAGGAAAGAGGCATAAAAGAAAAATTTTAAAAATTTGACAAGAAACAACAACGATACATATTATGCGCAATACAAAAAAAAGAAGTATAGGAATAAACAGCAAAGCCTAAAAGAGTTTTTAAAACAACATATTCATTATTAAATAAAAGAATATCTTGGAAAAATTAAAAACAGGTGAAGACAGAATTATGAAAAATTGTTACCCCCCATATCTCCTCTCTCCAACCACGGCCCCCCGCGCCTTTCATTTTTGTTACGTTATACCTTATTTACTTTACAATAATAATTTTTCACCCTTGGCTTACGCCGATAGATCCCCGATGATGGCCAAAGTTAACCATAAGGGATTAATATCCCAATAACACAACAACCCTCTAACGTTATTGAACACTGCCGAGAACGCACCTTTTATTTTAGTTACGTTATACCTTATTTATTTTACAATAATAATTTTTCACCCGTGGCTTACGCCGATAGATCCCCGATCATGGCCAAAGTTAACCATAAGGGATTAATATCCCAATAACACAACAACCCTCTAACGTTATTGAACACTGCCGAGAACGACCAAATGCAGCCAAAGCCGGCTTTTCCGTTGCTTATTACCGTAATATGTTGCTAATTACCAAACCGTTGCTTAGAACCCAGTAACTTCTCTTAAGTTCTTAATAAAGCAGGTCGTCTGCTAAGCGGGTGGAAGGGGAAGCTAAGTATCAAAGTTATACAGTAAAGCATAGTCAATGAACATGATTTTCTATTTTAAGAGAAAAAGATGTAGATTAAGATGCAGATCAAACAGATAATAATACACATTTAAGTTTTCCTCTGGAAGTTTTGAATAATATGAATGAAGGCCTCCCACCACATAAACTATATTTGAAAATCAATTTAATAGTAATGTTAATCAGAAATTCAAGTACATCTAATGGGTTGTGTAATGGAACAAGATTAAAAATTTCGAAATTATCTAAATACAACATAGAAGTAGAAATTATTACCGGTGAAAATGTAGGAGGTACAGTATGTATTCCGTGGATAACTTTTAATACTGGAAATTCTTCGTCACTACCTTTCATTCTCTATAGAAAATAATTTTCATTTGTACCAGCTTTTACAATGACAATAAATAAATCACAAGGACTAAGTTTTGATAAGATTGGACTGTAGCTTAAGAAGGAATTATTTTCTCATGGCCAATTATACGTTTTCCTTTTAAGAAGTAAAAATCTAAAAAAAATATACATACATAATGAGTAAAACAGTAAATTCGAGCAAAAAAATATTGTTAGGAGAGAAATCTTTATATTATAATACTATACAGTGATAATGTTGCGATGTCTTCCACAATTTTATTGTAATTTTTTTAAAAAGCCAATGCGCCATGGTAGTACACCTCAAAAGTAAAATGAATTGAGAAAGTATGATTTTAATTTAGCAGTATTATATTATTCTTGATCACATTTTATTATAAGGTGGTGAGGAAATCTACCAGTTTGATAAAAGGGCGGCAAAGGGGGGGGGGGAAAGAGGCTGATAGTGGTGGATAGGGGGTTAGGGAGGAGCCGGCGGATGGGGGCGGACAAGGAAGGCAAAAATAATTATTTCATAAGGTAAAATTATGCTAAAGTAGGCAATTATGCTAGGGGTGGCGAATGGGCGGCAATAAGGGGATGGAGGCGGATGAAGGGGCTTAGCTACCATTGAAATCTTTACAACTATATAATATAGGGAGGTATTGAATGACAGCACCTCATTTATGCTCAAACAATTGTTTTTTATAATTACCTACACAATTTTCTATCAACTAACAGTTTTTGTTGTTTTTAAATGATTAAAATCAATGGTTTAAAGAGAACCGAATTATCGTAAACATTGTAGTATAATTTATTTGTGATTTTTTAAGCACACCAACGGCGCACCGTAGCGTGTAGGGACTTTTTTATTTGCACACAAAATATGCACAAACAACACCGCGACAATACGCACTATAACATAGAACAAGGCTAAAAGAACGCCGACCAGTATAAGACGCAGAGTTCCATAAGAAGGCACGACACTACCCAAACAGCTACATAGCACACCTGCAACACACTACCAGTCTATAACATCAGTAGCTTCCGGATATAGGGCCTCCACCGTAAAGTAGGATTAATGTTGGGTCCAAGCCCCATGGTGGACGTAGGATTTGCGAAAAGGGATTTGTGAGACGGTCATTTGACGTATCACAATATGATCGAGTAGCAGCCAGAGTGGTCAGATCTCTAAGCTAGCTATCCTCCTATCACAGCTTGCTATATACCGAGCAGAGGTTTGGCAGCTGGTAAGTGCTCTCACACGCACGATGGTTCGTGTCGGCTCAGTGCGTGTAGTCCCATATATTTCCTCTCCTCCCTCCCCCCAAGCACGCACACACAGATGCACCACACTGAACGGGAGCTTAAGCAGGCCTGGTAAGAACGCGCCGATGTACATACGTATATATACACAAGAGTGCAGGGCCCGCCATGATGTCACGGCGTCTGCTGAATTGGAGAGAGAGAGAAACAGAGAGAGAGAGAGAGCGAGAGAGAGAGAGAGAGAAATATGATATGATATGTTTCTTTATTAAGCCTAGGGGTTGAACCCCATCAGGCCTTGAATGAAATATACAGTAAATTTACAACTGCATTTTTAGATCGTACACAATTATAATCGGTATTGCTCTCAAAATAATTATACTGAAGGTATTAGGCAGAATCAATGATTGATTAAGTGATGACAGAAGTACAGGATTATTACTAAGAACTGGAAGTATCGACGTGGAGTAGTGGTTTCCAGCAGTGGGCAGATTTCACCTCAGCAGAAAATAATTTGGTATAGGCATGGGGCGAGTGATGTGGTGAAGCTGCTCTGCCTGACAATCCCGCCACAGTAATCATTGAGATCCAGTCTTGCCATAGAACTTAGTGTAGAAATGGGGTGAGTGATGTAGTAAAGCTGCCCTGCATGTCAATCCCTCCATAGAAGTCATAGAGATCTAGTGTTGTCTGCCGCATCAGCGTTCTCTGGTTTCAGTATTGCAAGGGCTTCCTCATTTGGAATTTGAATGAGTACGAACTTTTTGGTCCCCTGCATGAAGACAGTGTAACTTATAATAATCGGCCTTGCGTAGTGCAATATTTTCGACACTTCCATCGCTTTTTTCCATAAATTGTAGATTGGCTTCGGCCAGAACGCGCGAAGATATAGCCTACCTTCGCCACCACCGCCAAGAGCCCCGTCGCATGTCAAGGTGTTTAATATCGGTGCACCGGCCATCAAAGCATCTCGTCCATTTACGAATTTGCAGGATATGTGGCACTAGCTGTGGTAGCTCGAGTGCATTTAGCACTCTTGACATTATGTCCTTGGCTGCCAGTTTGAGTTGTAGAGGTATACCTGACAACTGCACCTCGCATGCATCACTCAGACCAGCAAGTTCTTTGACAGAGACACTGATCGCGGCACCAGTGGCCGCACTTCCAGCAGCAGCATATTCGATACTGAAATTCCCGATGGTTTGTTGTGTGGCAACGGCCCTGCGCGATGGATTAGAGAACCGGGTATGATGCAGGCTGTGATACACCCTTGAGTAAGATGTAAACTTCTTATCGGGTTTCTGCTGCTGCTTTAATACGGTCTTGCATATGGAGCAGCTTTTGTAGCGAGGCATGGATGGTCGATATTTTGCTCCTAGACAAACCGCATCTTATATCGTCTTGGTGCAGCAGACGTCAAAACAATAACAACCCAGTCTGGCACAGCTGCTGAGCCAAAACAATAATAACCCAGTTCGGCTTAATTCGTTTTCAGCGATCATTAGATGGTAATCATCCGTGTGTAATCACTCGCTGGCCATTTGTAGGGTTCCACAGATGGGATAAAGCAGCTATCGTCAATGCAGGAAACTACAGCGGCCGGAGTTTTGCTCCAGCGGATGATGTCCGTGAAAGCAGCCTCCTCGGATCCAGAGCCGATCCCAGGGCAGCAGACGGTGCTAAAGCACGTCAGTGCGGCAGCCTTGAAGTCGCCAGCTGTGGGGTGATGCTTCCCGCGGAGGTATGCAGTCCCCTCAGAGAGAGAAAAAGAGAGGGCTGAAGAGGCCGTGCTCCAGCACTTATTGTCGTCGTAGCCGTCGTACTGCTGCCGCTCTTTCTCTCCGTGCCTAAACCAACTCCTGGAGATTGGCGGTCACGCATTGTCCAGGACAAGTGACGTGGTTGGAACGTACCGGAAAGTGCGGTAGGTGTCCGTTCAAGTACCTGGACCTAACGTGTATGCGGTCTATCGAGTAGTTCTGTTCAATACCCCTTTCACCCGTACAAATGTTCATGAGTCGACCCTAGCCAGCGTTTTTTAAGTGCATCGCCGTAATTAAGTTTATAGCCAGCCGTGTGCCAGAAGTTCAATACACGTGTGGTGTGCTCGTCTTCCAGACGGTTTTGTAGTATTTTATGGCTATGGTATTAGAGTGAACAAAGTGGATTTAGTCTAGTCTTTCGGATGTATTATTACGCGATACTGTATGTGTATGAGTGGACTGGCAGTAGCCAGCAGACCTTTAATTGCTCGTTTGGTGTACATCACTATACATTATTACGTTCTGCTGCTGCAAGGGCCTCGTCCCATACACTCTCGCGTCTTTGTCTCCCTTGTTCTTCCCCCCTTTCCTCCGCTGTCGTCATAACTGATGGGCCAAAACGCAAAATCCCCAGTAACTCAACGCAATTACTTATAAAGCTAATAAATAAATCCCAAGCTATTTAACACAATTTACACTATTTTATAATATTTTATCAAGTTTTAGTCACACTTAATTTCAAACTTATTTGTTTGTACATAATTTCGTGGATTTGAAAAAAAACATTGCAATTATTTCAGGTTAGAATTACTTCAAAACTTTAACGATATGTGCAAAAATGAATTAAGTCTGTATTTGTATACAACTTACAAGAGTAAAAATTTTTAATTTCTTAATGTTACAAACCTAAAATAAAGAAAATCGTTCCTTTTCTATTTGTTTAAAGGTTATGTCAGTTGATATTAACGTACAGTAAGTCTTTAGAAGTCTGCTATATAGCGTAAGCCATATTGAATTCGTAATTAGTGACGTCGAAAGCCCCGGAATTATAATATTCGTCAAAATTTGGGCACTTGATCATATTTCGGTCCCCCATATAGGATTCAACATCTTGATTTTCATTATTATGCTATTGCATTTGTCATAAACTATCCCAAAATGTATTATGAAGTTATTATTGCCTAATTTTATTCCGTAAAAAGAGACTTATCCTTTAAAATTAAAGTATAATTTAGCTGGTTTAGATCATTTTTCAATATTTGAGGTCCGGTCCAATAAAATTAAAGACAAACATTAAAAATCAGCTCAAATAGATGTCTTACAAATCATCACAACTTATAAAATAAAAAAAAAATCATTGAAATCGGTCGAGAATTGCGGTCTCTAGATAATTTTGAACAAAAAAAAATCAGTTGAGGTCTACTGTGCAACAGCGTGATACATTTTAAAATCCTTACTTAATATTAGCGAAGGGAAAGTATGTATTTATTTATTTCTTGTACAGATTTTTGCATCTTTCTACATTTCCCATTTATGTTTTGCAACTACTAAAAATTTATTTCCTTAAATTAATACAAATTTACAATAGTTGAGACAAACCGATCCAATAGAGTTTAACATCAATCACTTTGATATATTATGAGAACTACTTTTTACACTGACATATTAGTCAAATTGATAACTCATAAAATGATATTTAACGTAAGTCTTCCTACCTCTGGTAAAATTCCCTTTCATTTTCTAAAGTTCATTTTCCTCGGGTGCCCTTTTTATACATTCTATCATATTCCCATCCTCAACTATTTCTTATCCTACTTCAACTTCTTTGCCTCATTTCGTTGGATTTTTATTTATTTTGTCCTTTAATTATTCCATTCAGTGTATATATCTTCCTATATTATATAATGATTTTGGTGGGGCTGTTCACACCCCCCATCCCCGCGGACCCCCCACAGCCCCCCCACAAAATAAGGGAAAAGTCGCTTGTTTTCTCTGTGATTTTAACTAAATAAAATTTAGCTAAAAGCCCCCACGCCCCCCCTTGCATTTTTCAATGCCCTCCCACGGGCCCCCCGTGGACCCCCCACAGCCCCCCCACAAAATAAGGAGAAAATCGTTCGTTTTCTCTGTGATGTTGTATTAGTGTTCTTCCCCCCCCCCTCCCCTCCCCCTACGGACCCCCCACCCCCCTCAAAATAGGAGAAAATCACTTTCTATGGGATTTTAACCCAATAAAAATTGGCTAAAC
>JAPYYV010010419.1:0-11817 GCA_030522625.1 Copidosoma aretas
CTGAAGAGGCTGTCAATGAACAGCGAAACGTTGACGATTGTAAAGTAATAAATAAAGATGAGCACTCCATATTTGGCTTTTATTTTGTGTAATTGAATATTGTACTTTATTCGAGAAACGCATATCGGCATCTTTAAAGAGGTTAGGTTGAGGAAGTCAAACAACTTTTTGTTCATTTTTATTTTCAATCTAATCGCGATATTCAAAGATCCAAATCCTATTAATCTTTTTCATTTTCCTTTCTTGTTTCATACTCATCCATTTATTAATAGATAATGCTATCGACGATCTGGATATTCATACGAATGTTTATGGAAATTATGTTGTATCCAAAAGAGATTTGTATTGATGTTATTAATGAATGAAAACCATATAAATATTAATGTCGAATTATTATTCATCAAATGTTTTATGTCGAAATCATTAATATTTTAAAGATGGCATCTTTCACCAAAGCTAATTCCATTATAGTTAAGACATAATCCTTTGCGTTAAATCGAATGCCATATTCCTTAATAGTTATGGCCGTGCCTTTATTATAATGAGTTACTTCTACCAGTGTATCCTTTTGTCTTTGCATCTTAACTCAACTTCATATTTTGAATCTGCTTTCTATTCTTTCTACACATTTTTATTCTGTTTCATAGGCAAATCTTAGCTACGTATGTGCAATATAATTTAATCATTTAGTCGTTGAAAAATAATATTTAATTTAAACTTTCTACGTTAGCTCTTTTTCTTAAGCCAAAAACTGCTTTGACTGCCCATTGCACCCTACCTGTGGTTTTTTCTGTGGGCCACGATAATTTTTCGTTAAGAACCACACTCCTGGGTCAATCGGTTCATGTCCTCGTTTTAAACTTCCAATGCCTTTAATTCAAATAAAACAGATCTGTTTTCATCCTTTTTTATTCTTTAAAATAAAGATTTTTTTTTGGTGCTTACTTCTAGTATATTTTTCGTATTATATTTATCTAAGTCTTTCTGCATGGGTTTTTTGTATTTAAATAGCTAGGAGCCTAAAACGACGTCATCAGATAATTTGAGACAGAAAATTTTATGTTTGTCAACTGTTATACCTCCTGTATTATTTTACATCCACGTATCGTCTGTATTCTCTATAAATAATCTTAAAATTACCAAGCTACATGAGCACCCTTGCCCTACCACTTTCTTTTTTTTAAGTAAATTTGTTTGCCCGCGACCGTAATTACCAGTTTTTTCACACATTTGTGGATTCTTTTTAACATTTTTTTATTTTTATTCTTATCTCTCTCATATATAATTTAAGCCGGAATATTTCTCTATTGATGTTATCAAATTCTATTTCAAAGTCTACAAAAACAGCATATAATTTATTACCTCCTTCCCTTAATTTATTTTCAATCTAATTATTTCGTACAAAAATATGGCACCTTGTTCTTCTTTTTGCTCTGATGTCAGCCTGACTCTTCTTTACTATTTTACACTCCTCTACCTATTTTTCTCCATTTTAAACGATTATAATTGCTAATATCAAAAATGCTACATTTAAATACGCCACTGTCCCGTAGTTTTACCGTCCTTCTACTACTTCCCTGCCTTATGAATTTGATGGATTCTTGCTATTTCCCACTCTTCCATAGTATGTGTGTTAGTCCATAAGTTTTAAAGTATGTTACTGAATCCAATTATCCAAATTATTTGCAGATTCTTCAAATAGTTTTCCATAATTCTGCCTTTTTCCGTGTTTTTTTGTTTTTTTTTTTTCACACAGACATTCTTTAGTCAAAGATATATCCTTGTAAAATCTTTCTTGGCATTGCTGTTGATTCCAACATTCCTTTATTCGTTTTTCGTATAAAATGTATCTGTTCTCTCTTGACAAATTTATAAAATTATTTTTTATGCCTCTTTCCTGATTACCATCCCTCTTTTTTCCCTGTTTTAATTTTTAATAGCTCCAAAACTCATTTGAATTTTGCTTTCTGCTACTTTTCTAAGGTGTGTTTATTTTTTGATCTCTTATTATTCTATTTATGCATTTTGCGTCAGTCTTCAATTCTATCTTTACTCTCTCTTATATTTTTTAAGTATTCTATAAATTTATCTATACTACATATTTTCTGTTTAATTATTGTGGAATCCTGTTTAATAATTCGCGATGATTTGTAGCTTTATAGATTTAATCATTTTTAGTTTATCTGCTACCTGTGAAATTACATTACGTAACTTATCCTATTTTTTTGTGATATTTATTCCATTTGTGTATTCGCTTACCTGCGCGCTCTGCTTGCCAATTTTCTAAAAATTTACATTTATAAGATATATCATTTTACTAATTATCATAGTAATACATACAATTTCTTATAATAATATTCATTTTTCTCTTATTCATTAAAGCAGTTTATAATTGCTTTATTATTTTAATTAAAAAAATGATTATTGAAATAGATTTTCTTTTTTTTTTCATTTATAAATATTTTCATTTTTTTTTTTTTTAATGCTGGTATGAAAAAATTTCTTTTAAAAAAACTTTTAATTTGAAAAATAATAGAACATTAAAAAAAAACGAAAGCTTGAGCTAGGATTTCGGACAGATATACAGACGTGATGGATTGTGATTTTAGATAACAAATAATCAACGTCAACTTAGCACATATTACCGAGTGCATTTATAGAGAACAATTATGATACCTTTTTTTTGGGTAAGTCACTTTTTTTTAAATTATCATTACTTAAAATACTTATAGAACAACTATACAAGCTAGAACGAACATATGAAAAATAATTAAACTTTTGAATAAATTTTATCACATCTATAGTACATTAGATTATCTATGTACTTATATTAGTAACATAATTTCGTCGATTGAATGCATTCATGCTCTTTACGTTTTTTAAGCACTATTTACTTATTTAATGCAACTACAACCATTCTATTTAAAAAGCTTTTATAATTTCTAGTGATTTTATAATTTTTTCTTAGTCAAGAGATTTCCTACTTTTTAGAATATTTTGACTGCGTAAATTCAAATGTTTAGTTGTTCTGAACAAAATTTTTTTTACTTGATGTATTGTAAAATTTGTCAATGAAATTTGAAAAATGTATCACAGACTTAAAATTTGTCACATTAAAGTAATTAATTTTTTTTTACCGTTACTCTTTTTTAGTACTCTTATTTAATGTAATTTTAATTTATAAAATAATGTGTTAAAGATATAAACAGTATAACATTAATCTTCAGACAAATCTTATTTTTCAAAAAGATAGTACTAGAGAAACAATTGTTTTTAAATAATTAAAGAATGTTTAAAAAGTTTAAATAGCATAATTAGTATTTGTTAAAAAACGAGGTCTTTTTGATTATTATCAAAAATCTTAATGTAAACATTATGAATAAGAGGCATCATAGCCCTTTTTGGTCTTTCTACTGAAAGTAAATACCTTTATTTACTGATGACTTATAGTAGCGTTTATGCTGTGGTAAAAACAAATACTCGTAATGAGTTAAGACTTTATATATCTTTTTTTTTTTGTGGAATTATTTTAGCAGCTCATTTTATAAACTTTGATCATCATTGATATCTTTTTAATATAAAATTCAAACAAACACTTTTTACATAACTATTGCTTTTCCTGCATCCGCCGCTCATAGTATACTCTGTTATACTCTAATATTACGCGTGATTGTTATTATGTTAGTAAATATGACTATCTAAGATAAACCAGATACTTTTGGAACAAACTGATTATCGACTAATCAGCAACCACATGTGCTGTGTCTGATTACTCATTATAACTAAAAACGTCGTTATGTTCTTCTAATCAGCTGTTCATGCTCGTTTTCATGGCTTATATACAATGATGTATAAAACATGGTGTGCTACTACACGGACATTAACCAATCACCTACTTGCCCTGCTTTTTGCTGTATTGAATATATAACCAATCAGCTAAGCCCACTTATAAACATTGCAAACTGGAATATTGAACACTCCACACATGACAATTGATTTAATATTTCAAAAAACATGACAGGCTTGTCATTGGCTAATGCAATAGCTGCTTTGAAAGACACCTTGTATTTTTACCATCATCTAATATACCGTGTACAATTTTGACTTAACCAGCAATATGGAAGAGTTTTTTGAGCTGCCTCATTTTCTGCAATAACAGTTGGGAGCTTTCAGTGTTAATTTCTCTCATTTGCTTGTTTTGATCAGTATAAACTATAGTTAGTTCTTCGGTTCGTTGTTGTCAATCCTTGAAAAGAAATTACAACCAAGGTTTTCTTTCCGATATATATTCGGTATGCTAATATACTCTCGTTATTCTTTAATATTTTTTCATTTTTTATAACGCGAGTGATAGTGCATACAAACACGAATGATACTGAAAATAAATTGTATTTGTTTCTTTGTCAGTTTTATTCACCCATGCCTTCATATACATAGTTTAATAACAGTTAAAAACATCACTTACGATACTTTCAAAGAAACAGCTTTTCATAAATTATTAGTAGAACATGATCATAAAGCAAATATCATTTTAGAAGATGCTTGTAACGTTATGCTAGCTTTTCAACTTCGCAATTTTTTTACATGTTTCGTTAATTCTGAAATTTTTTTAGATAACATTATTTGGAATAAATACAAGAAAATTTTTGTAGAAGATTGTAAAGATGACGAAAATAAGTTACTTCTATATCTAAACGATATTTTTATGTCTGAAAACATGTCTTATAAAGATTTTAACTTGCCAGAATCAACAGAATCCATGAAAATAGATTTCGATGATGACAAAGATGAAACTACATTTTGGGAACATAAAATAAATTCCATGAAATTTTTTCAGAACGAAGCATCGATCAAAATCCAATTTTTCTACAATAATAAAATTTGAAAAAAAAAATTTGTCATCGATGGTCGCGGTGGATCTGGAAAACCATTTTTATACAAGACATTAGTTTATTATTTCTTATCAATTGAAAAAAAAAATTTTAACCATGGCTCGGAAAGGAATTACTATTATTTTACTTCCGTCGGGAATGACTACTCACAGAACTTTTAGACTTCCTTTAGATTTAAGGTAGTTGTATTGCTACTACGCTAGTCAGAAGGAGATTTGACCTCGGATTCGACAGTGTGGTATGCCTTCCGTCTCTCTCGCGGTTTCAACAGACTTACCAGACTTAAGGACGTTCATGCCACTCAGTGGTACTCAACCAATTCAGTATAGCAGATAATCATTGATATTTCAAATAATGGTTGGTAATTATCTTCAGTCGACACTTAAATAACCTCAAAAACCTTAACATTAGAAAACTTACAAAAAAAAATCAAAAATTTTAGCATAATGCGAAAAGTTGAGTAATACTTCCTAACTATATAGATATACTAAAAGCATGGCAAACTTTTTTTACATCGAGATATCTTTAAAACGGCACGGGCCATATTTCTAATCTTTTAGGAGATAAATCATAGTTTCATTTGTCATATTGTACTCGTTTTTTATGATGATTGTAAATACCGTTTTTTTTATCGATTAAAACCTTACTCGTTGGGAACTCAGGGGTTGGATTCACGTGTTAAAATAATCAACTTTGAAGCTTTATATCATAAAAACGGTACGGCTGAGATTACTAAAATTTAAATATAACATATATTGATACCTAAAAAACATATCTTCAAGACAGTCGTAAATAAAGTGATTTTGGCATAAACGTCCTCAAGAGCAGAACACTTGAAAAGACAATTTAAATCATGTAATGAAGATAAAAAACGATGACTCATTTCAACATAATAATTACATGTATTATTTTTATGGCATTCTACACTTGAATTTCAATAACTTATTTTTACAGGAGCTGATTCCTAATTCAATTAAGTGTACAAAATACCAAATCGAATATATCATATAGTTCTATGGTTTTCGGGCAAATATTTGCTCTTCGCCCTCGTCAAAACATGATAGTTTTTTCTTAATTATTACTGTCAAATTCAATCCTATAAAAATTTTATTGAAACATAAAATAGAGAAGATTAGGAGTAGATGCGTTGGGTAGGGGATGAAAGGAGACAATTTGTATGCTACAACTCGCCCTGAAACTATACAACTTTATAATATAGGAAGATATTTATTTAAATTATGAGATTTTACAGCTACTTTTTTCAATGACATTAGGATTGGACTTAAATTTTATACTTTACTTCAAACTCTAAAACCTACAATTTGTAAAAAGTTTGACTGAATAGTTTACATCTTAAAAGTGATTGTGTAGTCAAAATTCACGAAGAAACAAAATATAAGTTTTGGGGGAGCTGAGGGAAAGGTAGGGGGGAGTCTGGTAGGTATTTGCAGGAGAGCAGGATCAAACTTGAATCGGGGGCGGGGGGAGCGAGAACACGCCCTAAAACCATACAACTGTATGATATATGAAGATTGATACATGTATGCACATAATCATATAAAGAAGGTTGGGTTTTCGGTTTCTTGAAGTTGGCAGCACTGCGCTTAGTTAATTAATTTACTCCTGCGTCCTCGTGATACTTACAAACTTTCATGTATTGGGCAGGCTCAAACTGAATGGGTTCCACTGGCTCCTATCAATATACAATGTTTTGGATGTAAACATGCACACTTTGATAAACTGCACTTTATTTTTGGATAATTGATTTTGAATAGATAATTCTTACGAATTATTTGAAACAAGGAGTATCTGCATCTGTATTCTATGTCCATTCACTTTTACAGAGATGCAAATTGTTTGGACTGGCATTAATTGTGTGTATTCATCTGACTGATGAAAATTTATTATAATATTAAAATCATCTGTCGGTTTTAATTACTGTAGGTAACTCTAAATCTGGATATACCATGACTCAAATAACTAGGAACTTATCAGTGACAAATTATGTTTTTGAGAAAGGTATTATGGAAATATTAATCAATTTGTTTTTCATTTGCTAAAATGCTGATATTTTTTTCAATTTTTCATGAAATCTTATTTTCTGACAAATAATATCATTCAATTAATAATTGAAAAATATAGAATAATCATCTCCAATACTGAGAAAAACGATATGGGGTAAGAAATTAAGGCGTGCAACGGAATCCGCTCTCCGACACGACCGCGACGGCGACGTACCGCGCTGGATAGATTCCTTTATTTCAAATGGTAAAAATAATTTTTCCATTTATTAAAAATGGGTTTTTCATAGAAATTTGGACGTAGAATACCATAGAAATACTTATAAATCAATACGACGTAAGAGCCGACGTTAAAAGTTTATTTTAACATTAAATTTGTTCATAAAAATAAGAATTTGTCATAATTTTTATCAACATTAATTTTTCGGAAAGTTCATTTTTTAGCTTAGAATAAAACATAAATCAGTTTTTTATTTTTTATAAAACCAGGGTTATGAATTTTTTATTATAGGTATTTAAGCAAAAAATGGAAACATTCTTAAGATTTACATACGCTCTATTTAAAAAAAAATTTTTTTTTTAATTCTGTGACACGCATTCTTTGTATATAGAACCCGTAAAAAACATTTCAGGTGAATCAAAAATGTATCGGTTAGAAAGGTGTTCGGTTTGTAAAAGGATGATCAATTTCTTGAATGAAATACTTTGTTTTTCTTTGAGAAGCGAGAGAAAAAAAAAAAAATTTTAATAGGTTATTTAAGGGTGCAACAACGGCAACATGCAGATACTTGTTAGCAAGTGAAGTAACATAACATTAATCTTTTACATTTCTGATATATTTTGATAAAAATAGGGTAAATACATAAAATAAATTATAGCTCCTTACAAATTTTTTTATACATGTGCACATATTATTTTACAATGTAACATATCTCAAATAAAAAGCAAGATAGGCAAAAAATAATTTTTACAGGTTCTCTTAAGGAAAAACAATATCCAAGTGCACAAATAAAGAGGTTTTGGTCGACATAAAAACATAACCTTGATTTCTCGTGTATTGGCTGTATCTTCATGAAATCAAGATGAAAATTTCCTAAGACCTTAACAGAACTGACACAAAATAGAATGTATCAAGTACTTAAGTAGTTATATCCCTTCAGATCCCAAAAAGTCGACAAACAAAATGTTCTTGATGACAAATCCTTTTAATAACCAGAATAATTTTGTGTCAGTAAATTTGTGCTGGCTTTGTGTACGTTTTATTCTCGCAGACGAATTTATTTCGTGCTCGGAGCTGAAAAACTAAATTTTAGAAAAAATTATTTAATTTTAATAATCAAAATAAAAAATAACGAGACCAAATTTTTTTTAGTAGATTTTGGAATCTAAGGACCAAAAAAATCCATGTTTTCTCGAAACTAGTCTAGAAAATTTTTAGATATAACTAATTGCTTACATAGATACATACATACATAAATACATACATACATACACACATACAAACATACATACATACATACATACATACATCCAATAACAAGGACATTTCGACCTATAAAAATATCAAGAAATTAGTTTAATTTTTTTCACAGAATCCATTATTTGATCTAAATACCTTGATTTTCAAAATTTCCAACATTAAATATCTAATAACTATAAAATAAAGCTAAACAATTAACGCATCAAGATATATTCATTGAAGAAAACAAAATGAAATTAAAAAAAGAAAAAAAAAATTTTTTTTCACACAAAGCGATGTAAAAATTACAGAAAAGCTACGTTAAATGGAGGAAAAATATAACGCACTACAATTATTAATAAATATTTAGTGTTTTGGCTTGGATCCCAAACTTTTCTGAAACACTTTTGCAGCAGTTTATTGCAGCGCCTTAAAGTTCGAGTAAAGGTTGCTTGAAGTGGGTAAGGAGCAGTCACTCTTATCTATCGAGTAGCTATTCGACGCGGACGCTTCGAAAAGGAATGGCTCGAATGACTTACGGAGTAAACAGTCATGAAGATGCAGTTAAAGCAGAATAAGTTTTTGCACAGCAGTTGTTTATACAGAAATACACAAAATAAGTTAACAAGTAATTTTTTGGGAACCCTATGTTTTTACAATTTTTTCCGTGATGGCTCTCAATGAATTTGTTCAAGTAAAAGAATGAGCCCAAAAGATTGAAAATCAGATGTAAATTGAAAAAGATTAAGGTAATTTATTAAATTTTTCTCAAGCTTCGGTCTCTGATAAATTTAACAAAATTTCATGAAAAAAATCGCATGATACTTAGCACTAGCTATATTATTGTTAGGTTAAGTGACACTTCTCATAACTTTTGATGAATATTTATAATCAAAATATGTGCCATACAGGGCCGATGAGCCACCTTAAATGTAACCTCAGAGCAATACCTTAGCAAGCAGTAACTTGCCAAGAAAGTCTTGAAGCAGCTTTGAAAATTAGGGATATTTTCTAAAAATTTATCCATTCTATTAAAAAAGAAGCATTGAGACATGACACTAACAATACACAAAATTCAGTATAATTTACTTAACTGATTTAAATTTCAATGCAGCCGTCAAAAAAAGCAAACTGTGCGACATGTGCCAGGTGCAAATAATGTTGCTTGTAGGCGGCCAAGGCTTGGCACGTGGCAGTGCCCCGATCAAAAAGGCAGCTACTACACCATACATGTTGTGTAGCTATAACCCCCCTTGGTAGTTGGAGCTCCTCTTTGTCTAGTGCCTGCTACTCGATCGAACCGTACACTGCTACTCGGGCTATTCGTGCTGCCACGCCTCGGCTAGAGTAGTTGCTGTTTGGATCGTCTCTCCGTTTAGCTTCTAACCTAGAACCTACTTTTGAAACACTTTGCAACGCGCTTTATAGCAGAACTTTAGCATTTTGCAATCTAAAGTGCGCCATATCAAAGCCACCGTGTTGAATTCGGAAAAAATTAAATAGTCTCTAAAAGCATTACATGTCATGCCAGACGACTTTTCAAAGTTAAAATTAGAACAAGTGTTATGAGCTTTGGTTTCATTTCCTAGGACATTTCCAGTTATCTGCAAAGCGCTGTCCAAGTCGACATGAAATACGCTATGTATGTACACTCATAAACACAAACAAAGCGCAAGGACGAGGGGGTCGACATGTGGAGCGCGCAGGGCACGAAGTTTTACCAGTATATACATACATCTTCCTATGTATAATATACTGAATTGATGTGGGGCGGAAGTAATAGTCCACAGCCTCTCCTCTCTACATTTTCTTTACGATTATCTACGAAAAATCACATGCGATATAAGCTTGTTATATTTGTTGAGATGACTATGTTCGCCTCAGCCCCCCACCACCAAATCATGTTTCCCCGCGACCTTTAAAAAATAAGGAACAATTTAATTGTTTTTTCCGTTATCAAAAATCATTTTTCCCCCACAGTCATCCTCCCCCCACAGACCATTCACGACAAATAATATATAATCTACCTATCTATAATCACATCTTGTAGAGAGCCCCTCCACAGATACCTACTACTTTTTTTTTTACTTTAAGCATACAGCTTAGGAGTTACTAAGATGAAGCGATGATTAAGAAAATTATAAAACCTTTCATTATTATAAACTAAATGATGACATAAAACCAAAATTTATACATATGAATCTCGATAGAAATTAAAACATTAAGGATAAGTGATATATAAGTTCAAAACTCAAACGGAATTTGTGCACGTCATTTAGCGTTATCCAGAATGCACCACGCAAAGGTAGTGCAAAGGTAGTACACTAATTTTTCGAATCATGGATCATATTTGTTATTTCAAGCTGAGTTTTTATTATTAAAATCTTTATAAAAGATGCATCTGTATTTTGTTCAACGTAATATGTTACGTTTATTTCAACTAATTAATAGTCGTGAATTTCGTTTGATAATATTAAATTAGAATAATAAATCAAAAAATGATTGTAGTATTGAGACTTAATTTTAAATTTTAATTTCGTACCGCGCTAAGCACCTACTGGAAAACTTGCGTGCGCGCATTATCTCGACGCTTAAGGTAGTAGTTGACTCACAGTCACGCATGCGCAGTAGACCTCACATGGACAGGAAAATCTTTTGCGTGTGTGCGTGTACATGTCCTGTTCTGCTTATATATTGATATATTAGCTCTGATTAACTGTCGGCATTCAGTGAAGATTCAATCTTTCGATCAAGATTATTCAACAACCATACCGCTGAGCAGATTCATTTTTAAATATTTGATGTGTTAAAATATTTTACGTAATCTGTTAGTTTTTTTATAACGATTCATCATTTTTTGGTTGAGTAATCAGTGTTTACGTTGCTCTTGGAATGACTTTTTCTATGACACACGTACTAAAACTCTAAACTTTGGAACACAATATTTTCGTTTCAGCACCGTTTCGTTTCAGCACCGCTGAGCCTTTACGAAATTTTAACAGTGGATCAAAAATAGCTCAAGGAATACAAGTTTAAAATGCCAAGAAATTTCGTCGTCTCGTCACTTTATCAATTACTACCTTAAGGTACTACTAGCGATACTGCTGTAGTCAAATGAGCGCCGAGTCTCTTAACCTCATATTTTTGGCTGTCAAGTCTATGGACAAGTATACCTGTATGTATGGAAAAAGCATCTATTCGGTCAGATATTTATTTCTCTCTTCTCTAATAATCTTTGAATAAAAATTGTGAAGTAAGCAAAATACACCTTATGTTTTAAATATCTAATATATCAATTCTATTAAAAATCGAAACCGTCAATTCTGTGCAAATTAAATTTAACTGATGTTTTCCATAAGGAATGTGTCCTATGTTAAACACATAAAACGTTCATAACTTTTTGCTCACGCTGTAAAAGCAAGGGCGGATCCAAGGGGGGGGGGGG
>JAPYYV010010420.1:0-22105 GCA_030522625.1 Copidosoma aretas
CGTAAGGAACAAAATAAGCCCAAAATCGTTTAAATCGGATGAAAATTCGCTGTAAGCAAGAATTTTGGCACTGTTTTTAGAGCTTCAGTCCACTGTGCGTCATATCAGTGCGTGGATACCTTAGCATGTCTCATTTTCTAACCAATTAGCTAGAAGGTAAACCCTTTTTGATATGTTGACTAGAGAGAGAGAAAGAGATTGATTGGTTGATATCTAATTTATTGAGCCAAGGATCGGAGATCCAGATGGCAAAAGAAAAATACACAGGCACAGGGTTTTCACATTATAATCGCAGGATACGTAGAGAAGTTAAGTTTATCGCATTGTACAAGTGAAAAATAAACAAACAGAGAACTAATTAAATTAATTCAAGAAAAGCCATTCAAGCGCAGTCTGTTATAAACTGTCTGTACAAACGCAATATATGTGACGCTGTCCTAGTATAAACGCAAAATATGTGAACATAACAATCGAGAGGAATAACAATGTGTAAAAGTGATGTGATCAGGACAAGGGTATCAGTGCCTGTCTATTACGAATTAAACGCATATTCGAAATATAAAAGCTTATCACCATAAACGGTAAGTATAGTAGTTATAACTACTTTGCATGGAGAATATACAGCACACAGAGAGAGAGAGAGAGAGAGACTAATAGAGTAAGTTTACCGCGTACTTGTAAAGGAGGAGAGGAGCAGGCTTATGTTTAGTGTTCTTTACTTAAGTCTTCAGGAGCACTGTATGAGTGCATGCGCCGCGCCTCCCCTCCTTCTCCTACCAGTGCCGTCTTTACCAATAGGTCCGCTAGGTACGGGCCTAGGGCCCCCACTTTATCAAGGGCCCCCACACAGAAAATTGTTTTGTTATTATTGTTTCAAAACTTATTTAGTATATAAAACGTTATTTGTTATTAAAATCTATCCATGTTCTTGATTTAGAGTACTTTCCTGGCTTTTTTCAGCGAAGTTCGATGTTACATCATCAAAATAAATTTTATTAACAATATCTTGTTCGATATACAATAAAACTAAGTAATTTAAATTATGGTTCGACATAGTACTGCTATGCTTATTTTGCAATAATTTCAAAATAGACAAAGATCTCTCACCACAACAGTTAGCTACCATTTGACATTGGTACATACATAGGGAAACTTCAAGATTTAAGAATGTTGAAATAGTACCATCTTGTATGATCAATTTATGTAGTTGCAAAACGAACACATACGGCTGTTGCTAGCCGCCGTTAAATAATTTTTGAGCTGATTGTATACATGCACAAAATAATCAATTATTAATTCTGTATTATATTTTAGTCAGTTTTAGACAACTTTCATGAATCGAATTATCGCTTATTTAACACAATTTTGTAAGAAAACTGACTGATTATTATTACAGGTTTTTTTTGTTCAGTACCTAATGTTGAAACGTAAAGAATCGATGATAGGTAAAAAAACCTTAGTTTTCAAACTCTGTTTTTTATTAAATACAGCGTCCTCACAATCTCCTTCAAATCTTCTTACCTTAAAAGGGGGTAGATGACCCAATTATTGCGCACAAGCCAATTAAGGTAAAAGTACCGATGCCGAAACGCACTTTTAACGTCGGTCCCAAAGGTGAAACAGTCAATCTACCCTCAATAACTCATAAGCACTTAAAATTTTCATCACAAAAAAAATATATATAAGATATTCAAAGTTGTGTTTTATAGAATCAATAAAAGTAGTTGACTATTTTTAAATGCATTACACTACAATAAATGTTTCTTTAGTATCACTGTTTCATTATACGTACAATTTGAATCTAAACCTCAAATATTTTATGTCCGGATGGTGGAACACACAGATTCCATTTAAATAACATGTACGTTTCGGCATGGGGACATCACGTTCCGCCATTGGGACATGCATTTTGATGGTGTTTCGCATTATGTTCAACTCTATGGTGTCAATTTTTATTATTTAAAATAATGTATCATCAAAATATTATTCTCAAAAAATTACATATTTTACAGGAACAAAAGACACATCTGGTATTATTAAAATGTTGATTAAATCTCCTATGCGTAATTTTATATGAATTTTAAAGGAAATTCCACTAAAAACTGTTTCACCGTCGGTACTTTTACCTCAATGCGCACTTTGATATAATTACAGGATTAATCTATTTTAAAATACTTAAATACGCCCGAAAAGTAGGGAAAACAAAATATCATATTCATAAGTTGTTATTTTCAGAAAATTGTAGTCAAATCTGATTTCAACAAACATTTACAGTGGTATACAGTTGACGGATCCATCAAAACAACTTTTTACTTCATTCGAACAGGTACTTTCTAGAGTAGACGCGGTCCTTACCTCAACAATAGTCTGTCTACGGTTTCGCACAAACAATTGTCTTCTGTGTTTTTTTTTCGAGTTCAACAAACTTGGACTGGAAAGGGAAAGTAAATGTATTAAGAATTTGTACCTTTATAAATCAAATAGTCCTTAAAATGTGCGAATTAAGTGCGCAATATTTAGTGCGCAGTATTAAGCCCCGCGTAGTAATTGGTGCGCAGTAATTAGGTAGAGTGCAAAGTAATACATGCAACGAGATACTTTTTTAATCTTCTTTTATTACGAATAATTAAGTGTTTCAAACATCAGAAAAAATATTTTATGTTAGACTGATACAAGATATTTGTTGTAAAGTTTTAGTTTGATGTACTTGGCGTAAAATAAGCATGTAGTAATATTAATGCAACCGACAAATAAAAAAGTGCGCAGTAATTGGGTCATTTACCCCTACTTCTTACTCTTTTTCTTTTGGGCTTCTCTGGTGCTTTTAAATTTTCATTGACAATTTTTTCGTCTCTTTCATAATAAATATCAAAAATTTCTCTAAGTTCATCAAAGTATTTTTTCAAAGACTTTTGTAAAGCTACAAGTACACTACACATTTTTTCAAACACGGATACTTACGTTTTCTTTTTGTACCGTCAAATTTACAGCATTGATTCAAAATAATACATCATTCCATAATATCCAAGTTACTGGTATCATAAATCAAATAAACGTGAACGACGGTAAACCCGCGTAAAACCATCTCGGCTAAATAAAAGTAACCCGGGGGTCAGCTAGTTAATATTTTATCAAATAAATTATTGACTAAATAACGACATAACCTAATTCCCAAGCTTTTTATCCTACTTACCCGGAGGACAGCAAGTTAATAATATTTTAATTAAATTTATTATCATAATAGTATATTATTCACATATAAAGAAAGAGTAAAGAACGTCTCAGAAAAGTCAGTACATAGGCCTTTGACTTCCGTTGGTTGAATACAATTTTTCACCAGTCCTGCACCGCGCCGGAAGGATGAATTTTCTTCTTGAGAAGCGAGAAGAAAGTTTCTACTTCCTGTGCAGTATGGTAAAAAAATATTAACAACATAACTTAAATCCTAAACTTTTTAACCCAGTAACCCCGGGGATAGCGAGTTGATAGTATTTTACTTGAACAAAATATTAAGATAGCAACGTCACCCACATCCCTAGCTTTTTTATTTAATTAATATATTCACTCGCTGTCCCGCGCGTTACTGAGCTACAAAGCTTGGGATTTAGACTATCTCGTTCTTTTTATAATAATTTATTTCATTCGAATATTGTTACTCGCTGTCCCCGGGTTACTGGGTAAAATCTTGGGATTTAGGTTACTGGATGTTGGCGGCCTTGCCCATACACGTAATTAAAATTCCGCGAGCTCGAACTCTATCACTCATGAGATCACTGGTCCGATCCCATAAAGGTAGTTCTTCACCGCCCCTGTATTATACCAAAATAATTACTCTTACTGTATCTTTTCATGCCAACAAAAAATTTGTAAACAATTAGTAGAATTCAAACAAAAAAGTGATTTTTTTTCTTGTTTTACGAAGTAAATTCCAATTAGATAAAAAAATTACCCTTTATATATTTAGAATTATAAAATTTATGTATATAATATACCTAAAAAGACGTAAGCGCTAGTATCATTTATCTTTGGTGGTAATGTTACAACTAATAAGTAACACTCAATAGAAAAATATTATACATACATACATATATGTATAAGTATACATATACATAGGGCCCCCCCACAGCCTCGGCTTAGGGCCCCAACATAGTTAAAGACGGCACTGTCTCCTACCCGGCTCTCGGCTCTCTTCAAGAGCCGCGCGTCGTGGACGGCACTTCAGGTCAGGCTGTCGGAGCGACAGGTCACTTCGTACGTTGCTCAGCCGACGCTGTTTATTGCTGGAGCACTTTCCAACGTCGTACTCAGTTTTAGACAGTGAGTTGACATCTTTTCTCGTTTCTGTTCTGATTCAAGCTAGAAGTCGACCTATTCTCTCGACTTTAATGGAGACACAGGCTACTCGAATCTATAGAAAGCTGGTTTCTCGTTAGACTCGGGTATCATACATCTCTGTCTCTTTCTCTCTCTCTCTCTCTCATCATGGTCATTTCGGGTAAGCTTCATTGTTCAGCTTTCATTTCTTTAATGGCCCGAACTTTTCTGATTATCGACGATTAATTGTTATAGCGACGTGCCTTTCCTCGCTAGCGATACATAACTTTGATTACTGTCATAACTGTATATTTTTTGTTTGGGAATACACTTTATTATTTGACTATTTATTTAGGGTGTTAGTATATTTCACATCTAAATCACTGGCCTACATTCTTGTCGGAAATCAGCCCCAACTGGAGATTCGACTCGCAGCTTTGATATATTGCTTCGCGAGTTCATTCGTTTGTGCTCGTAAACTTCTTATAGTTTTGGAGCTGACGAACTCGCAAAGGCACTCATACAAACCTTTGCAGCTTCTACTGCGCCCTAACATCATACGTCACGCACCACCATCATCCCTGGCGTTGGGCTCATCATAACCTTACCTCGATTTTCTCTATAACGTTAATGATCATTCAATATTTTCCATCTTGTCTATCAGGTAATAATCATTATTTGCGAACAATATTTTATTAACAATTAAAAAAATTAATAACGTGAAAATATATCAAAAAAAAATTTTTATTTCTATTTTCAAACATAACTCTTGTTCATTATTGCCTAATATATAACGTATTCTTAAATGTACAATACTATCTTAATACAGGCATCTAAATGTTTATTTAAAGATTTTAACAATTGTTCTTTTATCATACAATGACAGTTTTTTAGCTTCTACTATCTAAAGAGAGATTGAAATCATGCAATGAAACTGTAGAGTGCCCTTTATCATTAGAGCTTCTTAAAAACGTGCTGATAACATTTAGAGTAATGTTTATGATATTTTTCCTACCTTGGGCCTTTTTGCAACCCTGGTACACCCTTGGTAGGAAAAATAGCATTCTCCACACATGTGCATCCGGCCAGGGCCGTCCCAAGAGTCCCTCGGGCGTTGCTTCGCAAGCGCCCTCGGGCCCAGGGACCACCCTGGAGAGATACACATTTGTGAAGAAAACTACTGTTTCTTGTTTTTATACTGTGCGCTTGCACCGTCCGAAAAATATATTATCTTATCAACACTTTTTAAATTCGTTTTTATATATTTTACTAGTTGATTCTGAAAGAGATGAACAGCAAAAGTGTTATGATCTAATCATTCAGAAATGGAAATGAAACTTTTGACTTTTACTTCATCTTTATCATCTTTATAATAAATTGAGAATAGATGTGTAATAGCTTGATCATTATTCGAGTGCACAACTTGTACAGAATTTTGTAACACAGATGCATGATTTTCTCTGAAATTGTTACATGAATTTATTTTTATTATATTTTTTTTCGTACAGCTTAAGAATTCTATTTGTTTTTTTACTAAAAAATAATGTGGCAGTAATTTTTTCAAGCCATTACTTAAAAGTTGTAAGAATTCATCTTTAGTAGATATTAAACTTTGCAGTAAAGTTCTGTCTATTCTCACCTACTGTTTGTTATTAACATTTTCGATGAGTTTGTCATCGAAAATTTCTTGTAATTCTTCAATAGTATTTTCTACACCAGGGAACTTATCACATAATCACAAAAAACAATTAGTATATCAAACGTCATACATCATACGATTTAAATAATCATAATATTTAGTGATTGGTCTTTTAGAGTCAGCTGTTATACATTTCAAATGTATATCCGTCTATCGACAGCTTAATATTTTCATGTATTGGACACACACACACACCGAATGAGTGCCACTGGCTCCTGCCAGTGCCAAGTGTTTTTGTCACATACTGGCAAACTTTGAAAAACTACACCTCATTTCTGGATAATCTGTTTTAAATCGTTTATACAATTCTTTCAAATTATTAAAAAACAGGCGTTTCTGCATCTGTATTTTGGGCCCATCCACTATTACAGAGACGAAATCTTTTCCCCGGGCATAATTTGTGTGCTTATCAGACTGATAGAAGTTCATTATGCTATTTGTGACATCTGCTCCAAAAGATAAATGGCTTTTGGGATTTGGATCGCCTAATATTCCTTTGTCCTCAGCAATATTTTTTGAAATAGTTATCATACAGCGAGTAGCTGTGGGAAAGTGCACCTGGATTGAATAATAAGATCGGTCTCTTAGAATAGTCAAAATTTCAACTTGATGAGATCTGTCTGTACTGGTATCAAAACTGTCTTGTAAGTTTCTTAAAATTGTGACGTCATCATGACCTTCATCAACATCATCTGGACCATCGTCGTTTGCATGAAAAACTTTTTTCTTGATTGCCTCCGTGATTTTTTAAACTTTTTTCTCGGAATAACGTTTCTGAGTTGATTTGCGTTTTCTAATAGGTGAAACTCCTAAGAAACGTAATCTTTCATTTAAACGATAAACTCTGTCATTTAAATAATACATCATTTATTAAGTAAATTTACTGGTAATCTAGCTGCGGAATGACTTTTATCTTTCAATTTTATATCCGAAATCTGGCAATACGCTTCTACCGTCTCAAAGTAACGAGAATCTACAAAATTTTTTATTTCATCATAATTGACAACATTGTCTTCTGTAAAATTTTGACCGACTACAACAGATGCAGAAGAGTCATGTCCCTTATAAAAGTATTCATGTAAGTTGATGGACCATGATCATATGTCTCTTTAATCTATTGTGTAACACGAAATTTTCATCAACGTTTGAATTCTCATCCGACATAAATTGTTAAATCGTACCAGTACTGGAAAGTTCGTAGTTTTATTTTAACTTTATGAGTTAGTGGATGTTTGGCAGACCTTTTTTTAGAACTCGATTGCACAAATATGAGCCAGTGTCTCTCCAAATAATTTATAGTTAATAATGAAACTTATGTGATCTTTTTTTTTTTAAATCAAAAACTTGTGCACAAATATCAGGTCTGTCAGTAGCTTGTTGCCCTGGTAATGAATTTTCTTGTATCTTAATCCAATTCACATTGCAAGTCATCGTAATAAATAAATCTGGTTTTCCTACCTCTCTAGCGATTGTCATTGAATCTTGATAATTTTGCATCATATTTCTCGGAGATCCAGACAATGTGGACAGCTAAATAAACATTTTTTCTAGATAAACATCATTATAATTTACGGTTTTTTCTAAATAGTCATTTAAACCTTGATAATTTTCTACATGAGACTGGGCTTGCTTAGTTTTCCAAAAATTAAGTCTGACTTTCGCAATTTTTCCGTAGCTATCTACAATCTATTGTTGGAACAGCTGTCAGCCGAGAATAAATAGGTTTTCATCATTCCTTAAAGCTAAACAAACGGAAAAACTCGGTTCTTGCGACACGCTTAAAATCAGTAATACGAGCCATGCCGTCATGCCACCCATGCGTACCATACGGTTATAACATAGGATATTTTCAAGGCCGAACGTTTGGGTTCATTGTGCTCACTCTTTGTAAATTTTTTGTTGACATGTTGCGTATAATAACGTAAGGTTCTGGAATTTCACCATCAGCATCGGCAATAAATAAAAATGCAACTTCAATAATTTGATATGCATTATAATAATACCGATCTATTCCAGATTTTAAATTAAATTCTAAATTCAATTCAGCTATAGTACTATTATTTTCCATATTTGGTTCCTCTCTTTTTTTTCCTATCTCAGTATCAAGATCATCATGATTTCTGCTTAACCGATGATGTATTGCCCCGTATGATCTACAACGAATGCTTGTCTATAACTAGATTCGTCAAATTCCTTAGAATATAACGCAGTATTTATTTGATAGTATATTTGACTGTGTATTTGAAAACAGTATGGGCCTGAACAATTTCGTTGATGTGCTAAATTTGCAAGAATTAAATTTGTGCTAATATTGCAACTGCGAATGTGTTTGAGAAATATGCCAGATTTCCTATGTCCCCAATGAATAATTTGTTCGATTCAAAAGGCACTCCTGGAAGTTTATCCAAAATAACTTTATCAAGACCACAATAATCACTAAACAAATCGTTTGTATTTGTTATTCTTACTGGTCTAAAATGTTTTGCCTGACAATGAATACATGCAGCACTTATAGGCCCGATATATTATTCTTGAACATTTTGACCTATAACGTTTCTATCTCGCTCATTGGTAGGAGTTGCGCAATTTTTATTCGAACTGTTCGGATGTTAGAACACATTAGCATTGTTACTCTGAAATAAATGAAATTTTTTGCTGCTTTTCTGTTCCTCTGATGGATGCGATTTCGTTCAAACCGTCCACGCTTACATTCTTTCTCCTCTTTTAGAGACCTTTCCTTCCTTTTACGTCCCATTTTATCGCCAATACTTTAACAAAAACTTCAATAATATTGATGAGGTATTAAAAATGTTGTATTCAGTTGAACGCAATTAGGGACTACAGCGAAGTCAACGCTTAAATTGAAACAAAATTTTGAAATACGTGTATTTTTTTATTGCAACATGAACAAAAGTCTTAAGAACAATGCCAAAATAAAGCTTCTATTTGATGATATCAATAAGTAAATATTTTTCTTTCCGATTCGTCGTTAAAAAATTACACTTTGATAATTGATTTTAAAAGTTTCATCCTAGTTAATCATTAATTTTACAAATACACTATCCAATTTATCGCTCAATTTCTTGCTGGCAATAGTCCATTGGGTTAATTCCTGTAATAAAAAGAAAGAAAAATTTCTTTACATCACGGAATAGTCAATAAAGCTAAAATATCTATTTGGATAGTAGAAACCTGTATACTAATTTAATATTTTTTTAAGTGCCCTTTACCAATTGCGTACGAAGTGTTATTCTTAATTAATTAGCCGAAATTTCTGCCATAGATTTTATCTAAAAACTCTTTTTTTATACTGTGGCTACTTGTACTCAACTACTTTTTCATTTATCAAAAAAAAAAATATCTTATCGCATGGAAATCAATTGTTATGATTCCAAGTTATGATTGGTTACAGAAACGTACGTAAATATATACATACATGGATAAGTATCCATCCATAACCATGCAAGAATATTATTAGCAAAGTAAGGTACATCGATTGTGAACTCGGAAAAATGTGTATTTATGAAGGTTTATATCCACGTTCCATTTTTTCTCATTTGCAAAGATTATTTTACAAGGGAGAAAATTATCTATGATTATTGTTGTGGATTTATAGATTATTTAGTAGAATAGTAGATCCATATGCGATAGCTGCTACCATACCTAAAAAAAAAAAAATTAAAATTTCCTTACCATTATGCGTATGTAATTTGTCGTGGAAGAGCTGTCAATGTGTCTTATGAGACCACTATACTGATACAAGTCAACCAGCTTCTATTAATCAGCTCTCAGTCTGAGTAAGCTCGTTAAATTTTGCATTTTTAGTTCATCAGGGAGTACTAGCCTCTGCGGTTCATCCATCTACACAGCCGTCACAATTATGACACGCATTATCTGTCACTTCACGATAAAAAAGATGCATTTTACCATTGTACTGTCAGTTTCCACTAAAGATAGAGTATTTGTTGTCATGATTTACATTTACGATTCATGTAAAATATTTTTTGCATTTCATATAAATAACATTACACGTCAAGTAATATATAATTTGTTGAGTCACCATATCAAAAATTGAATGCATTGATGCCATCGACTTATTGCACTGCTCGGTTCACGCGATAAAATAAATTAGTATCAAGATGGCGATCTCTCTTATCTATACATGGATACATTCTATAGTACAAGTACTCTAATTAAAGTCCAAGTGACATGTGTGACGTTATAAATAATTTCTAACCTCAGAAAACAAAAAAATCAGTACCGAAAAGGAAAAAGCTGATAAGAATAATTTGTATCTGTAAATTAAACAGTCTCAGGAGTAATTTTTCACGTTTTCTATGGTTTAAAATAAAAATCCTGCTTATAAATTTCTCCATGACATCAGAATTTTAATTAAATTTTTAAAAACACCAACAATGGACCTGAAAATCTCGAATTCCAGGTTTTAAATGCAAAGTTATACAATACGAGGATTTTAAAAATTCAATTTTTATTTTATATAGTGAAAAGACTCCAATCAACGTTTAAGTGTCATCTATGATATTGCACTAAATTTTTACCCTAAAAAATTATGAAAATTCATTGTCAACGGCAAAAACGCATACAAGCCACCATGACATGTTATTAAAAACAATTTTTTTTAATAAAATGTCAAGTATCGAATGAAAATTTCTTAAAATTTTTTTTTGCGTAGTAGTTTAATCGTAACCTCTTAACCTACCCGAAACGTACATAACAGCTACACAGTAGGGAAAATTTTAATAAAGTTAAAAACTACGGATATTTATAAAACGTCTGCATTTTTGGTTTAACAATACATATATTAACGTTAAAGTTGCATTCATTGCTTTTTTTTGGTGAGTCGGTAGAGAAGGGGGGGGGGGGGGACATGATATCGGAAATATAAACGAGCCCACCCTACAGCCCTTACGGTTCGCCAACCCCCGGCTGGCCTACCATTCCCCGTGCAAGAAGCTACGCACTTTCTTCTTTTTAGTAACAATTTTTCGGTTTATTTAAGGTACTTATTAAAATAATGCGAGGCGTAAAATTCATACTTAAGTAGGTTCTCATCCTGGCTCACTAATGGTAAGTACAATGGAACGGAATAGCAATATCTGTGCTACAATCCTGATTACTAAAGCGAAATTCGAGTAATTAGCAACCTCTCCTGGTTGCGGGCTAGAACCCGAAAAGAGACAAGCTAAGAGTCTTATGTCTGACAGAGTTTAATAGATTGATGGACGTTCTGTTAGGAACAAAAGAGCTTTTGCATCTCATTGATCTCTCGTTGCTTCCCCTAGATATGTTTAGCAGCTTTGTAAGACTCTGCCAAAAGCAATGGGCTCGTGGCGCCTTGAGGATTATCTACTGTTATAAACAAGAAACCACTCCTGGTTGCGGGTAAGAGCCTGTAGTGGGACGTGCTGAGAGCTTCTAGTCCTACGGAGACTAATAAATTGACGGACGATCCTTTGGCAACAAAAAAGCTTTTGCTACTCATTGATCTCTCGTTTTTACCCTAGAAATATCAAGAAACCTTATAAAAGTCTGTCAAAAGCGAAAGGCAGGTGGCGCTTTGAAATCATCGATTTGGGCTTGAAGCCGTTCAAAAATACTACAAGCAAAGCGACCTTCCTGCTTAACTATAAAACTAAATTGTCCTTTTGTTAAGAAGCAGGGATAAATTATCCGTGGATAGAGCAGCTTCTGAGATTATGCATTTTGGTAAATGACTTCGCGACAGCAGCTGGATCTTGCCCAAGATGGTAACGGCCTATTCTCGACAAGAATTGTTAGCTTTTGAAAAAAAGAATGAATTTACTTGACCACTTTGCTTTTCAAGGTGATAATAGAGCATATCAGATGGGTATAGAAATTTATTGCTGGCATTTTCGTACACATCGGTCTTGATACTCTTCTTTTGTTGCTTAGAAAATTTTTTGAACAAATAAGCACAGGTTTCTCTTAACCTGAAGTGCTTTGCTCATAGGTCTTGAATTTGGCTTTGGCCTAATCGAGGCTTAGTGCACGCACTTTTCCGGAGTTTCCCGTGGACTAAAGCAAACTAGCAACTTACTTGCAGGCAGCTGGTTTGAACTGCACGAAAGCGTCTTACTCTATCAGCGAGCACCTACGTTGTAGAGGGGCATGCTCCTCTGCAACGGGTCAAATTGCGTCGGTAAAGCAAGCCTTAATCTTTGCTTGGCCGTTCTCCTCATTATGGTTTTACCTGACTATCAATATTCGAGCCCAAAAGAGAAAGTCCGTAGCCTCCATTGAGCCTAAATAACGTGCGTTTGCTTCCCGAACCCTTGACCTTCAATGTTCTGGGTGACCAGTACACATACTCGTCTTAACACAAACTACGTCTCTTCTGCGCACCTTCTCTACTACCATAAAATACTCAATTTATATCTTTCTCTTCCACGTGATTCTGTTCTCGTTTGCGAATCTGGCTTTCTTGTGTGTCTCCTTAGCTCTGCGCTTTCTTGGCATTGAGTTAAAGTAGGTGAGCACAAATATTCGTCCTGACGGCCTCAAACTCTATTATTCCAGCGAGCTCATTTACCTCCACTATTTCAATAAGCTTATTTACCCCTACTATTCCAGTAAACTCATTTACCCCTACTATGCCAGTGAGCTTATTTACTTCTACTATTCCAGCGGGCTCATTTACCCCTACTATACCAGCGAGCTTATTTACCCCTACTATCCCCGTAAGCTCATTTACCCTGTACCCCAAAATTATTAAAAGCAAAATAAAAGTCTTTTAAATTATTATTTATGAGAAAAATTAAAACTATAATTTAAATCCAATGAATGGCTTACACTTTTAAGTCAGCAGACTAAATATTTCTTACATTCTAAATATTATAAATAGAATTAATACATTTTAAAACTACAAAAAAGACTATTAATGTAATTAAATAAAGAGAAAACAAGTTTTAAAATATAATTATAATTATATGTATAGTAAGAAAAAAGTTTTCTATGCTATTTGTAATCAATATTTCACATCCAGTTTATGGATAACGTTCTGTACAGTCTTTCATTGTGATGAGCACAGTTTGCCTTGTATGCTCCATCATGATAAAGGCAAACAGTGGCCAGTTGGATCTTATCAGTTGGAAGATTTACGAAATCTGTTCTATCAGAAACTTTGAATTCAAACCTCTCCATCCATTGTTTTTTCAAAGAGCCAACATAAACTTTTTTGGCATCATGTAAGTGTTCTTGAAGAATTGTGCCAATCATGTTGTATGGGAAATTTTCTGATCCCCATGGGATACCGTGAAAACTACGTTCCAGTCAAATGTTTTTCTCTTTTGTACTTGTCTAAGAGTCGTTGCTATGAAAACGCTTCCGTAAAGAGAAACACTATAGACCCACAATCAGGTTAGAGCGGCAGTACATCTAGTTCGTCAAGAAATAAATCGTTGATAGGCTGTTGAAAGCCCTGCATATCGAATACGTCATTTATATACTTTATTTTTTGATAATCTTTACGTACAAGTAATCATAATGTATCGGTTGATAACTTTTCTGTTAAATTATTCAGCAAAGATTTTTTATCATCATCATATTTGAATAAAAGCTTTTCATACTTAACCTTGCTGGTAAATACGCTCATCATTAGTTCATGCAACATATCGATTTGTTAAAGATTTTACAAATTTAACTATCTTCATCCTTGGACTTTTTTTCTGCCCATCCCTCAGCGTGCCTCTTCTCAAATTTTTTTCACTCAACTTGTCTTTGTTTAGTATTTCCTTCTTGGTTGCTCCAACTGCTGCTTCTCTGACCTTTCTCTATGACGGCTAAAAGACAAATGATATGAGCAGTGCTATGCATCAGCCTTTATAGCTTTACCAGCTACGCATTCGTCCTTATGTCGAACTGCTTATATACCATTTGTGATTGTAGACGATCCCAATTACAGCGTAAGTTTTATATACAATATTACTGTTGTACCCTCACTATAAAAATTAAGCTATCTGCTCCAACGTATTGACGGTTCGCCAACTCGTTGTCAACTGAGCGCTGATTTGCATGGCAAGCTGCTTATATACTCTTTATGTTCGGAGACAATCCCTATTAAAGCGTAGGTTTTATGTGCAATCTTACAGTTATCACCTCACCATAAAAATTGACTATGTAAGGCACCATCCTGGTCGACT
Source organism: Copidosoma aretas (assembly GCA_030522625.1). Lineage (NCBI taxonomy): Eukaryota > Metazoa > Arthropoda > Insecta > Hymenoptera > Encyrtidae > Copidosoma > Copidosoma aretas. Next base: position 14,194 of record JAPYYV010010420.1, read on the forward strand.
ATGCGTAGCTGTTTGTGGTCAAAAACTGTCCAACGATTACTACATATACTACTTGTGAAGGAACTTCGATGATTTTGTATCATAGTGGTGCAACTGGGAAAAATTGATAAATCGTATTAACCTTTTCATCGTTTGTGTAGGCTTTCGTAGTGATATTGCACTCAACTGGCAATGCGTTTACTTTAAGGATGGCTACAGGTTAGTTTGAGTTATGGGCGGAGTTATCTACGAGAATTCGATCATTAAAACCTAAGAGTCTTCCTACATAATCTTTTGGTCTGAAATCAATAGCATGGCTGCACGAATCGCGCTGCGACTGTTTTATTGATCAGTTTTACATCAATACCTATTTTGTATCATTAGGTTATAATAAATCACCCAAAATGATTTGATATCTCAAAAGTCATAGCTACCTGTTAAAAATGTAAGCACTCGATAACCCACGTACAATTTATAACTCTTCTCATCAATATTTAGGTTTAAATTTAACGTTAGGAGTTCTACTGAATCAAAAACTTAGTTACGTTTTGGCTATATCTCGCTAGGCAAAAAATACTGCCGTTCAAATATGTAAGAAGTACCACTCAGAATTAGCGTCGATGTTTCTTCCATGTCTGCTAAAGAGCGAATAAATAATTTGTCACTAGAAACCACCTTATGAACTTTTCGGCAATCTTCTCGTCAAGAATCGTTAACACAAATGGCCGTAATTGTAAGAATCTAAATCTTGATATTTTTGATGGCTATACTAGACCATATCAAGTCCTATGTGAAGCATCAAATAAATTAGTGGCTGTAGATTACTGAAGCATCCAAATAAAGTGACATCATTGGACCATTTTTTATATGCAACTCAGAGACTTTCAGGTCCATTCTTATCATCAAGATTGACTATTGTGGTCTCACGATATCGTAGGCTATTTTCTGGTAAGTCGTTTCACATAAATACTTACGAAAATTGGAAATTGTGGATTTCTTGGCATACTCAAGTCAATCAAAATTTGTCAGAGCTCTATCGACTATTTTTAACTTTGGTTATATTTATTATTTTCAACCTTTTTTAGCAAATGGCTTTAAGAAGACAGCTAGTCCAGTTTTATTAGGGTTAAGCTAAAGATCTTTTCCAAGAGCGATAGCCTCCATAGTCTTATTATGTCTCTGACTCTCTTGCAGATGCTGTTTAGTTGCTTTAATTGCATTGATACTTTTTAATATTCCTGCTACTCCGTTTGCTTATACTCTAGTTGCTTTCAAACAAGCAATAAAAGGTATCGAATGTGATGCACCTTTAATTCTAGCAGAGAAAGGTCAAATACACGGTTTTTTGACGAAATTTTTTCCACCTAATATTTTTACTATACTACGCCTGCCTTTTAGAATAGAGCTAATAATTTTTCGTGCGTCTTTCCTTTTAGTATTCATATCTTGCGAGGTAGCTTTGATAACTGTGTCGAGAATAGTGCATGGGGTCTTTATTCCTTTCAAACCCTTCCTCTTGGACTTCAAACTTGTACCCAGCTTACTTTTGAGCTCCATAGGGGACGTTATCGCTAGAGCAGCCGACTTCTCATTAATACTCGAACCTCCGGCTTTGACTCTTTGCCAAGCTCTTCTAGCTAAAACTCTATTAGCTGAGTTTCTAGCCTCAACGTTTTCCCGATTCTGGTAATAAGCACTCCTTGCACGCTGCCTCTAATGGATTAATATCAACATCAACTCTAGCGAGACGTTCTGTAAGTTCAGTACCAAGACCGCAGTACTGACAGCCTAGTAAGGACAGTTTCTATAGTTAAATTATTAAAAATTCTCTTAAGAAGACCATTTCCTCTCTATCGATATATTATCATCGCTCCTTAGTAGTTGGATCATGACAGAGCACAAGAGAAAGGATTAATTGTATTTGTAGACTACGAATCAGTTGCAAGCCACCGGAAAATGCGCATGCGCAGACATGAGAATATGAAAGCACTGTATTCGTAATACATACGTCAGTAATAATCAATCAGTCATGTATTGCAGACATAAAGTTAAAAGAGCAACCCGTGAAATTACAAGTTCTGAACATTGATGCTTTTGTATACCAGGATAAACTCTCTAATCAGCATGGTGAACTACTGCCTCACAGTATCTGTGCTGGCTTCTGAGGTCCGTCTAATAGCGGTAAGACGAACAGATAATTTGCGATAATAATACATCCTAATGGATTTTGATTGAATAATATCCATCTATATTTAAAATCACGCAACCAACCAAATTATAAGTTTTCGAAAGACTTATTGTGACCTATAGATGGCATGCAGTACTTTTCTTTTAGTGAAAATGAAGCAGTTTTGTCTCCAGACGATGCTCTACAAAATCCATTTATGATTTTCGATGACATGCCATATGAAAAATAGAATAATGCTAGAGCTTTCTACTGCATGGGACGACAAGAAAATGTAGACTGCTTCGATCGCTGTTTGTGATACGCACAAGTACCAAAATACTTCGTGAGAGATAACTTTAATATTTTGGTTCTATTTTTACGAGATGAGCTCAATTTATATAATGTGTATGATGATCATGTAAACTCTGATATGTCTTATAGTCAGTTCAAAGATTTATGCTCCAACTATTTGAATAGCGATAAATATGAATTCGTTGTTATGGACAAAGATAGACAGACGAACAGTGGTCGATGTAGCGAAGGATTTATCAACTTTGCTATAAATATAGGTGTTTGTAGAGCAAACTAATCAGTCGACTCTAAGACGTTGAAGTGGAAACATGTACAAGCGAAAAAAAGACGTACTTTACCAACTGTTGGAGGCAAGAGAAGCTGTAAAAAAGAAGTATAGATAATTAAAATTCGGAGATGATAAGGTTGAAAAACATCTGAGTAACACTTATAAGCCGATCACAGATTTATTTAAGGAAATGATAACTAGATCGAGGAAAGTGAAAAGAAAAGAGTCTATTCTGTGACTCATAATTATTTTGATATATCATATACGAAGCACCTACCCATCAATGAAATGAAAAATGAAAAATATAGCGATGATTATATGGTATTTGAGTCTGCTGTGAGTCAAAGTGATAATAATGATAATGATAAGAATTATGATGATGATAATGATGATAATGATGATGATAAAATAAGTATTTCTATCTAAAATTAAACTAATGATTTGAATGAGAATACTTGCCACAATTGATGTTTACAAATGGTTAATTAAAATTAGGAAGATTCATTAGATTGTGTAAGGGCTCATAAAAGAAAATGGAATGTTTGAAAATTTATAAATAAATTTTGACAACATTAAAATCAGAATAAATAAGTCAAAATATCCTATCAGCGTTGAATTGATAGAGCTACTTGTGAGAAACCCTTCTGACACAACTTGCATATGTCAGGATGATTTGACTCAATACTACACTTTTTTGCGATCTTTCAGTGCGCATCGATAAAGATGTAGCAAAAATGGAGTAACTTAAACGCTAAGGGTAATAAAATTATTAAAATTATAGAACCGCTGTTTGATATTATCGCAAGCATAAATAGGTGGTCGTTGCTGCCTCACTACAAAATTACTAGAGCAAAGCAGCAAGTGGATCTTGTACATTAAGCAGATCTTAATGAGCTAGTTAATCGACTTTGATTACTTGTAGCCGAAAGATCAGTGGAGAATCCGAGTAATGATAATGAGAATATATCGATTATCAAAGAGCTGTAAGACGGAGTGTATATATATTGTAACACATGCTAATTAAAGTCAGTATAGAAATGAGCATCGACGTGCTCGGATGTAAGCTGGACAAACCGAAGGCAGCAACAGCCAAGGTCCTTTCAGTATTAGATACGAAATTACTGTTGATGGACAGTGTGATATGTATGACAGGAAATTATGTAATGTTGCGGCAGCAATCAACCCAAATGGTGCCATAAATCTTAGCATTTTTCAGAAGGAGTGAAAAGTTATAATGAATGAGCAAGATAAGCTAAGTGAAGTGTTCCATAGTTTGAATGACTTATTCACACAGGAAAAGCAAAATTAAAGCAGGAAATATTTACTATGACCGAGGCATTCGCTCAGATTTCTAGCATCAATCCAGAAGATAATTAGAGCAGAAGATGTCACCGAACAAGACACTAGTTGTGTCCGTGACCTTTTATCGCATTCGCTTACCAGACATCAACGAGGATGGATCGTAAGAAGAAAACTGCAGTAAAAGAGATCCACAAACTAATGTGCCGAAACTATCCACGTCAGAAGTATGATGTATAGGGATTGGATGAAACTTGGCAAGCTGATCTTGTTGAAATGATACCTTATGGTCGTGAAAATGAAGGTTATAAGTACATGCTGACTGCAATCGATAGATTTTTAAAGTATGCATGGGCCATTCCAGTAAAACGTAAAACAGAAGATGATATCACAGTGCTAATGAAATCCATACTTAATCGAGGTCAAGTACCAACAAATTTACATACAGATAGAGGTAAAGAGATGTATAATAATAGTTTTTAAAATCTAATGAAAAAGTATACAATTAATCTGTAATTAACATACAGTAACTTCAAAGCATCCAAATGTGAGAGATTTCATCGCACATTAAAATAGAATGTATGATAAATTTAGTTTCTATGTCAACTATAAGTGGCTTGAGATTTACTGCCAAATTTAATTGCAGCCTATAGTAACCAAAAACATTGTACAAAAGTCATGAAGCCAAAATATGTTACATCGACTAATTAAGCTGAAATTTTAAAGCGCTATTAAAGTCAAGAAAAAGCTAAAAAAAGCAAAAATTCACAATTAATGATAAAATAGCTATAAGCATAGTAAAAAATGATTTTGAAAAAGGCTACAGACTGAATTGGTCAGCAGAGCTTTTAACAACTGCTGAAGTATAAAAAAAAGATCCAACGATTTGCCATTCGAATGATTATAAAGATCAACACGTATCGAAAGGCTTTTACAAGCAAGAACATTTGAAGGCTGAATATTTAGATGTATATTCTGTTGAGAAAGTTCTTATAGAAACGTGGTGATCCAATTTTTCTTAAGTAGCTGAGGTTTGATAGCTCACGGAAAAGTTGCATTAATAAATTGAATATTTGTGCAAAAAATAATACAATCAGATAGAGAAAGTAGCCCTGACTAACGCCCGCTCCTGTGGGAAACAACCTATTTTTCATACATTTTCACCTCCATGAACTTTCTTTGTCTTTTTTCTCTTTATTTATTGATACAAACAAATTTATTGATAAAAACTGATATTTTTGAAGATGAGCTTACAAATTAACAAATTCAAATTTAAGATCACGATGGTAAATAAAGCTAACTTTTGAACTCTTTCTTGCAACTCGCTTTATAAACCTTAAGTTTTTTCGAGGGTTTTGGAAACATGAACTTAAACAAAGACTTAAAATTCATCGTTGATGGTAATAAAAATCTTGCAAAAAAGCAGGTGATGCCCTTTTTGAGCTCAGTCACCATATATTCTTGCTCCTTTACCAACTCTGATAACCTCCTCGTTGGAAGATAGTGGTTGTTAGCTATGTGGTTTTATGCAGCAAAGTCCATTTTCTAAAACAGAAAAAAACATTCATTAGCTTACGTCTAAAGCTTACAGTATTAATGTAACAGTAGTGACTCACCTTAAATTAAGTGTCAATTTCTTGAAGAAAATGAAGATTTGAAGCCTCCGTCTCTTGCCAGGAGGAGGTCTCGATGTGCTCTCTGGCTCGTTGGGTGATGGAATGAGGGCTATCTCCACAGCACAAGCTTCCCTTACTCCAACATCTCCCACTTTCATTGGCTGTTGCTCTTCTTCTTCTTCTAGCCCTTCTAGGAGTATTTGTAGCAATGCTTCATCATCATCATTAATGATGAAATTATGCCCCCATGATAGGGTGTCTGTCGAGTTTAGCAAATGATGGTGCTAATCCTTTTTTAGGCTGATAGATATTTTTTGTGGTTTTTCAGTGTGGACATTATGATGCTTCCATCGTATGAGATTTTGCACACATGTAATCTTGGATTTGTTAAATAATAGTATATTACGCAACAAGGGAAAAAAGTATACCATTCCCTCGCAGTGTGTAGTTGGCACCCGAGCAAGGCGAGGTCACCACACACCGGTAGTGAATGACATACGTTTGTTCCCGTGGAGCGTATACTTTTTCTTACCATACCCGGCCGAAAATTCGTGCAATAAATATTTTTTGAACACAAACAGGATCAGCCAGACAACGAAAGATTGTTCTTTACAAAAAAGGTCGTTCAGAACTCTATACGATCATAAAACATTAGTTGAACCATACAGTACCGCGTTAAAAGAAAAATGTAGTGCATAGGTGCATTTAGAATCTCGTAAGTTATATACTATTGTTGTGTTGGTCTTGTACTCTTTTTCGTTCTCTTGAAAATTTAGAGAAACGACTGTATTTTTATCTAGAGCATATCAGAGTCTCGGTAGATTCAGCGTTAAGCGTAAACCTAACCAATACACTTGAATCAACAGTGTTAACGTTTGGCACTAAGTACATAGTACGTTTACTTAAATTTACCGAGAGCGAAGCTCTTTCATTTACATTGTCAAGAGAATAAACAATAATGAACTCCACTGTACAGCTATTACTTAGGAGAAGATTCTCATGAATCTAGAATCATTTGAATCATACTCTATTGTAACAGCGTATATTGCAACAGAACGTCATGTACATGGGTCATTCTTTTACAAACCGAACACCATTCTGACCGACCCATTTTTGATTTGCCTGAAAATTTTTTAACGGGTTCTATGTCGGAAAAAAATATACCCGTGTTCGAGAATTTTTCTTTTTTTTTTTTTTTTTTTTTTTTTTTTAAAGTGAGGGTTGAAATTTCGACATTTTTGTGAATTTTGCCTAGGAGACTCATTTTCAAAAATTCATAGCTCCGGTTCTTTTCAAGCAATGAAAAACTTTTTTTTTCATTTTAAAGGTAAAGGAGTGAGTTTTAAGGAAAAAATAAGTTAAAAAAAATTTAATAAAAATTTCATATTGTTATAAACAATTTAAATGTTTGGATTAGATTTTAAAAATTTTACCCACCACTTAGCGTGTTTTAAGTGTAACTATCGTATTCTACGCCAAACTTTACATAAAAAATGATTTTTTCATCGATGGAGAAATGATTGTTACTATTGCAAGCAAATTAAATAAACTCGCGCGATACCCGACGTTGGCGCTAGTTGCAAAGTACACCTGATATATTATTCTTGCCTAATACCATTTCTCTCTCATGAATAGTGTCGTAGTTCTCTTTATAATCATCAGTAATTTTATGTTCGTTGTGTAGTTATTAGCAACATCTCATGCCGAATCGGTCCTGTTGTGTAGCTTAACGCGTACATCAGTAAGGTACAGACAAAAAAAACTTAAAACCATGCTTGCAAATCAGTGTAAAACATCACAAAGCACAAGTATTCGTAAAGATGCTTGTTTTAATTCTTTCAATTTAATAAAACATTCAAGAAAAAAAAACACTAAAATTGCGATACGTTACTGCAAGTTAATTACAAGCAATGAAAATACCGGTAGTGAGTGAGTCATTAAAAAAAAATCTGTGATTTCTGCCGCCTGTGCATCAATAAACTAAAACAAGAGAATGATCCAGTTGGAATGGTATGTATTTGTAATAAAGAAAATTTATTTGTCTATTCTATGTTTCGGCCCGTAACTTAATAAAATTACAAGGCCTTCATACTTTGAGTCAATACCACTGGTTTAGGTAAATTGTTGCTACATTCGTTTTTAGTAAATAAGCAAAGAGAATTCATAAATGATAAAAAAACTAAACTGATGAAAAATAAATGTATTGTAATTTGCGACTTTTCTGAAAACTACGCGTTTGTTATACAAAATTCTGTTCAGGGCATACATTGG